>BMAO01034369.1:0-261178 GCA_019973975.1 Trichonephila clavata | reverse complement strand
TACATATTACAAGGGGTGATCAAATGAAAAGGTACGAAACAACATAAAAATGAAACAGTTAAATATTTGCATATTCCGCCAAGGGAGAATGTAGCGAGACATCTCGGGATGCCATTGGAGACTCTGACTGGGATCGGATCATGCGCGGGTGCCCGCATGCGCAGGAGAGAGCAAAGGCTCTTATAAAAAGTGGCGTCCAAATGATGCGAGCACAGAATTACTCGAGCACAGAAAAAGCATTAACTCCGATGTGTACTGTGAGACACTCCGACGCCTACGCAGGTCCATCAAGAATAAAAGACCAGGGCTGCTCACGGAGGGTGTGGTTCAGCTCCATGATAACGTGCGTCCACACGTCTCCAGAGTCACACAAATGGAACTGGACAAGTTCCAATGGGAGACGGTGGACCATCCGTCCTACAGTCCGGACATGTCACCCTGCGATTTCCATGTGTTTGGTCCACTGAAGAAACACCTGAAAGGAAAGCGCTTCAACTCGGACGACGTACTCAAGGACACTGTGAAGGACTGGGTCTCGTCACAGCCACAGGAATTCTGGGAACAAGGAATCCTGCGGCTTGTTCATCAGTGGGATCGTTGTGCTCAGGCCTATGGTGTATATTTTGAATAAAGTCTATATTTGTACCCACCGTGTCGTTTCGTACCTTTTCATTTGATCACCCCTTGTATATATGTATATATATGTATATGTATTTTGATTACTTAATGCTAATTTAAAGGAATTCTATATTATATTAAAACAATCATATGAGATCTGTTTCAATCTTCTATAAATTTCATATTAAAAGGACATTCACAACATTTCTTAAGTTTAAAATTTTTTGTGTATGAACCTTTTTAAAATCAATTAATTTTTAAATAAACAATAAATCTATCAACTATAAAAATAAAGAGATATTGTTGACTATTTATGTTAATTATCTATGATATAAATGTTGACTTTCTTACGCTATTTTTCTATTTCAATAATATCTTTCTATGCCAAATTAAATAATTTTACAAATGAATGAGTTACGATTATTCAATTATTTGCCATTGTTTTAACACAAAGTGTCCTTAATTTCGTCACAAATTATTTCTTTTCGGTTTGCATTCATTTTGATTCTTTTAAATGAAATTCCTTTGCCAAATTCATGTTTAAAAATATGAACAATAATGAAATATTTATGTAGAATTTTACTTTCAAAAAGGAAATTAAAAGTATTATAAACAATAATGCATATTTTTCGCTCTTGTATTTTATTTGCATTTGAAAACATGTATGTTACATTTTTTTTTTGTAACTGTTAGGTGTTTAACGTATTTTCTAAATTGGTCTTGTGTTGCTTGATTGCAGTTTCAATCAAAACACTGTTAAATAACACTGTTCATAATTTCTTTAAAAAATGTTGAAGTAGAATCTGTAAATTTTATTTCTGCTACACATGTAAAACGTACTATGCAGTTGCTTTAAAAGAAATCTCTTACCTTTTCTGGTATATTTTTTAGTTCAAATTAAAGGTACATATGCTACAGAAAACTTCTGTATTTCTAATTCATTTTTTATAGTAAAAATAAGTATATGTTAGGCGTTAATGTTTCATGCACTATGAATCACCTTTAATGGTTTATTCAAGATTTTTGAATTGTTGTACCAATTGTGATTTACAAGTAGGATTTACATTTGTGATTGAAAACTTTGAATTACTATTATAATCTGTTTAGTATGGTATAAGGGTTGCCCAAATGAAAAGTTGACAAGTTGAATAAAAAGAATACCTTTATTGAAATTTAAAATAAATCGTCTTGGGCTTTGTAACACAGGTCCCATTATTTCGACTAAGGTTTGCAAAAAAAAAATCCCGTGCTATATTTCCAATCCCGAGATATCGGGATTTCATTATCCAAACTCGGGATTCCGGGATTAGGACTGAACTATTTATGAAAAATGCTTGCACATTAGCATGGTTGAAATTACATAATAAAACTGAAAACATAATTAAGAAATTGGTTTAATATTATTATTTATTGAAATAAACAAAACAAAACTTAAATTATTATAAAAAACAAATACAAAAATAGTACAAAATCAATTCACTAAAAATAGTACAATTTGAATTCATAAAAATTTACCCATTTGAATAAAAAATCGACATGTTTGAGATTTTCCAAAATCTTATTGTAAATTTAAAACAGAATAAAAAAATCCACTAATTTTTATTTTAAATGAAACATTTTTTATGTTTATTTTATTTATAATTGATAACTACATAGTAAGACATTCTAAGGAAGTAGATTTTTCAAAATTAAAATTATGAAGTCTGAACTTAACCCTTTTGCCGACAAGCTCACATATACCTGTACACAGCACGTACAAATGAAAGAATGGATTTACATAAATTTTAATCTAAAAAAATGTTTCTACAAAACAACTCCCATAGAAAAAATATATACTTTCCTTTTTTTCAAATCTTATTAACATATAACACTAAAAATCAATCATAGCAACACTAAAATTAACTCTTATAAAAAATACTCAAAAAACATACTTCAATTTTTTTTAATAATAATAATAAATACATTGTTTATTTCACAGTACAAAAAAAAATCTTGTTTTTTAGCTTCCGCAAAAAACATATTTTTGAAATATTTTTAACAGCATTTAAATATTAATACATGCAATCTAATTTGAAAATATATTTATAATAACAGAATAATATTACTAAATTTATATCTCTCTGTATATTAAAATAAAAGAAACCATTGAATAACTCACCTATAAATGAGTTAATTCACAAACTTTAAATATTCAGAAAGAATTTTGAAGAAAAATCTTTTCGATGCTCCAAACAGCAATAACAGCATATAAGAATTTACTTATAATAACAAAATAATATTACTCTCAATTTATCTCTTGATATATAAAAAGAGAAAGAAATCTAAAAAAAACATCTTTTATATTGACTAAAACTGATAATTTAGAAAAATGAATCCTGATTGATGTGATTAAAAAAAAAAAATCAAAATTTATTATAAACACATCAAACAAATGAGTCATTTTTTTATTACTGGGGAATAGCAATGAATGTTGCTCAATGTCTCGTTTCGGAAGTGGAAGCTCTCTATATAAATTTTAATGAGAAATAAATTTCAAAACATAATTTAGGCAAAAATTAAATCCCGGGGTTAGTTATTTTCATTCCAGGGTTTGAAGAAACAAAGGGTTCCCGGGGCTGCAAACCCTAACTTAAATGGAATTTCCTTAAATGAGAGGTATATACATAAGGTCCATATTGAAAGCAACCGGTATCAACATTGTCTTATTCAAAGTGTAACTTACAGGAGGTACTATAGTATTTGTATATTAATTTATATCTTAAAAAATGCATCATAATTCAAAATTAAAAACATAATTGCCTGTTGCTATTTCATACGAGCTAAATGTAAACGATTGATTTGGACAAACTTCAGCAAGCCAATGTATTCGAAAATGAGTCTGTTGATGATAGAGATCTCAAAATTTTTATTTGAATCTCAAGTAACTTCACTCAAGAGTAAAATATAATTCGTTGGGTAAAGGACCATAGTACCTAGCTCTTTCGAGCTTTAACCTCTCATCGTTAGGAATTTGAATGGCTGTAACGTTATGATTCTTGCCCTTTGTTAATTAATAATACTTAACATGTATAATAAGCTTTTAATAAATTATACAAATAAGATTTTAAAAATAATATATTGCATTAAGTGCTTGAGATAAATAACTTCAAACTCAGTGCAAGCCCCGAAAATGAGAGCAGATTCAGAGGAGTAAAATAAAACATCTCCTGTAGCTAGATATCTTCCAAAAATTATAATTGCCTCATTCCCCTTCAAGTTAGCTGACACCGAACATCCTGTGGGTGGGAGAAATGTCCGTTTTCTGACCCTACTCGCGATGGGGAGAAAGTTACAGAAGGAAATAAGAAAAAAAAAAAAAAAATTTCATGGTTTATCATACACACCCGCCTCGAACCCTTCAAGGTTCAACACATAAGAAAACTGACATTAATCATATACAGTACAAAATAAGTAACTAAGATACATTAAATGTAATACCAGATTCACAATATACTTTGAAAAAGTTTTCAAAATATTAATCAGACAAAAATTAAATCCCGGGATTAGTTATTTTAATCCTGGGATTCCGGATTTGAAAACACCACCGGGATTTCGGGATCCCGGGGCTGCAAACCGTAATTTCGACAATAATTCTATGTCTTCGCTGTTAAGTGATTGAGGTTGATTCTCGAGGAAGTCCTGTATAGCTTCCTTCACCCCCATCGTTCGAATGAAAACGTAATGCTCTCTTAAGTGAAAAAAAGTGTGAAAAATTTCAGGGAGACAAATTTGGACTGTATGGTGGGTGTTCTAACACTTTTCAACGAAATTTTTTGTGGTTGTCTGTGCTTCACGAGAGACGTTTGGGCCTTCATTATCATGGAGATCTGGTATCGTTTGCTACCCTTCACGGAAACTTTTAGACCATTTGCTCGAACCAAGCAGAGCTCACCATGAATTGACACCATCCGCTGATAATTGCCTGCATTTAGCTCACCTTCCGCGATCAGAAACCATCTTACCGCGCATTGCTTCGATATGGACGCATTATGAATAGCATGACTTTACTTTTGATCTTTATCCTCTACCAAGAAAAGGTTTCATCATTGCACGTTGTAGGCCGTGGGTAGCCTAGGGGTTAGAGCATCGGACTCCAGACCGGAGAGCATGGGTTCGATGCCCGATGCCACCAAATACCCTCCGAGTACACACGGAGTACGTGTGGTCCGAGTCTTGAGGGAGGTCGCAGCAGAAACCACGAGTGCAGGGGGCTGAAGAATATTCCCCTCCCTCCAGTTACATGCCTAAATTGGGGAGGTGGAGATAGGTGGTGTCGCCATCTATCGTTAAGATACCTAACCTGTCTCACAAGCTCTGGCAACTTTCATTACTTCCCTTCAGGAAGGACACGACAACAACAACAACATTGCACGTTATATGCGGGGTGAACACCTCCTACCTTCCTTTTTATCCATGTTTTGTAGCGCTGCTATAGCTGCAATCATTTTGACACAATTGCATGTGTTCATTTTTCATTTAGGCAACCCTTATATTATGCACTATATATACGTAGTTTTACCATATTTTTAGTGTTTAACTCAGGATATTCTTATGAAATTATATATGTCTTAATAGTTTACTGAAACATTGAACTTTATTTATTCAGTTTCATTTCTCATTAGAACGTTGCTGTTTTTCTGAAATGGCTTGTTTGTTTTAATTCATAAAATTAATGACAAGAAAGTTCTGAATTTTATCATTACGTAATACATTGCATAACCATTACACGAAACATTATAAACACATTGCTCCCTGGTGTGTTCCTGAATGACTTTATAAAAAGTTTTGGCAATACCGTGGGCTCCGTCTCCATCAAAACCAATTTCAGTACTTGCTCCACGGTAACCTGAATAGTGCAGAGTGTCTAGAGAATGTTTAAATAAAAGCATATGAGTTTAAAATTTAAAAAAAATATATATCTTCAGTCATAAAATTCTTAAGCACTAGATATTTTTGCAACCCAGGACATTGCCCCTGGCAGCACTAAAAAACCAGGACTGTCAGGGCTAATCCTGGAAGTAAGGGAAGTCTATATATGCTCGGAGTTATTTTCGGAATAAGGAATGAGGATTATTTAAACATTTCTTCGATTCTATTTTCTAGAATAGCATTTTTAAATTACATTATCTAAAATCATCGAATTCTTAAGAAAATTCACGGATAACACTTTACTGCCAATATATAAGTAAACTTTAGAAAGGAATACTCACTACTAAATACAATAAATATCATTTTCAGAAAATTTAAAAGGTTTGAATTGAAGCATCTTTTGTTTTTATATATGCTACTTTAATTATATTAGACCTCATATTGGAATTCAACAAATTTGGTTTCTGAAAGTATACATTTATTTTTTAACTACCATAAAATATAGAAAATATGCAGAGCAAAGCAATGCTTAAATAAAAAGGGAAAGCTGCTTAGAATTATTTTCTTAATTTTTATTATATAGTCGAAAAATTTTGAAACTTATAATAAATTCTCATTTCTTAAAAGAACATTGTAATGCTTGTCCTTGTTTCTCAATTCTTCCTTCTCCCAAATATTTTTTTTTTCTTTTATAAAAGAAAAAAAATATTCTTATATTCTTTGACATTGAATCTTAAAAAAAAGCTGCTACATTTGCTTCCAAATCAATAGGCATATTTTTTATTTGTGATTTTGAATTTAGTGAAGTTATCAGAGAGAAATCAAAACAACACCTTGAAATGACAAAAAAATAATAAGGTCAGCGTTATGAATGACCTTCAATTTTAGACAGGATGCGTTGTCAATAAATGCATTGCCCGTGACATTCGAAGTGGTCATCATTTGTAGGAAAATCGGAGTATTTTATCAAATACCACTAATGGGAGGAAATAAGTTTAGAAAACCGCGATTAATCTCAAACAGAATGCTAAATTGAATTTGCGGTATACAATGAGTAGAATCCGTCTATTTATAATTTAAAATTACTGAAAACTATTTTTAAAACTTTCTGAAGGACGATGTATCATATATAAAAAAAGATAAAGCTAGATATTTCTGAACACTACAAAAAAAAAAAAAAACGATTCTGCTGTAGGTTATAATTTTCTTCATTTTATTTTTCGACTTTGTTATATAAGGAAGTATTAATAAATATAATTATCTCGTATAGACTCAAAATGAAGAAAATTAATTGTTGCTAACTCGTAATTTTGAAGATTCTAGAAAATATTTTAAAAACTCGTGTGAATTACTACATTAGTAAAAAATAATCCTTAAGTTCAAAAAGAAAAACCTTTTTAAAGCCTTTTGATATTTGTCATAGCCTGCTTTTATCTTGTTTTTAAATCTTAAATATAGGCATTAAATGACAAATATTGATTTAATAAACATGCATTTTTTAATCTTTTAAAGAGAAATGATTAGAATTTAAATGCTGGTCACAGCAATGTCTGTTATGCATCTGTTAAAAATGATAAATTATAAAAAGGCATCAATTAAGAAATATATTTTACACCATTAATAATAAATTCATTTTGATCTTGTGGTTTCCTATGCAGTTGCATTTTTTCAGCGACCTCAGCAGTTAATTAGAATTCACCTTAAGAAATGTTTACTGTCTGCAGTCTAAATGATTGCTTCCTCTCAATTTTTTTGTTGGGATTTCCGACCCTAAAATGGATAGTGGTGGTTTTCCGAATTGAAACACTAGTTTTAAAGAGAAATACCGCATTTTTCGATACTGATACCGCAAAAAACGTATTATTCACCAACATATCCGACTGTTGCAATTCCTTTTCTAGATATTGTGATGTTTCTGGAACTTCATTATGTGTTTTTCTATAGTATTTGGTTGAAAAAATGGGTGTCCTTGTCGGTTTTCCCTGCAGTGTTTTTTATTCAAATCTATTATTTTGTGGATACTGCTTCTTTTCTAAAAATTTGTCGTATAAAGCTTGGAGACATTTTTTAGTGAAAATGTATGCTTATTTTAATATAGTGTGAATTCCAAATATGTAAATGGTTATTAATTATCATGTATCTAAATTATTGTTCATAGTTCAACTATCTATGAACTGAATACTGCTTTGAACCATTTATTATACACCTTAATACTGTAGAATATAATTGAGATTAATATTTTTATTTTAGAAAACTATTTGGGTTTTGATTTATTAATCTAAAAAATGAATTACAGATTAATTTGAGAAGAGTAGTTTAATTTTCCATTGATAGTAAATCAACATAGTAGTGTTGATTTTTACGAGCTTTGCATTGCGAGGACCTTACAATTTGAATTCACAAGTGACGAGGGTGGCACTTGAACTGTCATTTCACTTTTAAATTTTTCACACCACGTCTACCGCTATTGCTTTGCGCTCAAGGTCACGGAATGGCTGGAAATTCATGAGTTCGAATGTAGTACCGCTGAAGACCCGCCATATTGAGGGAGTCTCTGCACGTTAATTCTGTCGTGGTTCAAACGTCCGTTGGTGTAATGTGGAAGTTTAGAGAGGGGTGCCAGCTCAGTTATTGTCCTTGTCACTTGACCGTGGTTCAAAAGTTTGAGGTACGTCGCTAACTTCCCTCGTGCAGCTTTATACTGCGATGTTAATACAATTCTCACTCCGCACTACAGCACTTTTCGAAAAAAATACTAATTTTAGATGATACAAAGAGATAAATAGACAGTTATTTAGTGTTGATAAAGTTAATATTTTTAATAATGTTTGGTTGAGATTAATCAACTTGTATTTTTCCGACTATGTATCATGATTGTTGCATACAAAAACGACATTAACTATTTATAGCATTATCTATCAAAATTTATTTACATTCATTTACTACTCATTGTCAATTTCATTTAATCTAGAACAAAATTGAAAGAACTAGAGTTATCGTTCCACATTGTAGTATAATTTAAAACTGACCCCCCCCCTTTAGAGGTTATGGCAGCCTAGTGGTCAAGGTATCGGATCATGGCTGCCATGTCATGAGTTCGAGCCCAGTATCACTAAAGACCCGCCGTGTAGGGTAGCTATGCACGTTAAATCTGTCGAGAGCTCAAACGTCCTCTTGTTGGTGTGGTAGTTAGGAGAAGGGGTGACAGCTCAGGTGCCGTCCTCGTCACTGGACCATGGTTTAAAATTACGAGGTATATTGCCAAAATCCCTCGTGTAGCTGAGCAGTGCGACGTTAATATTAACTCACTCACACCCCCTCCTCTTGCTTATACACTGGGTTTTTCTCTTTTGAACCGAAATAACCGAAACTCGTGAAGACAAGTGACTACGGTACAAGAAACATACGATATTTAAACATAAGGGCTCACTCTTATTTCTATGCCACACCTTATAAAGATTTTTAAGCCAATTTTTCATGAACAAATGTATGTGGTGAAAATTTATATGAAAATTAAGACTTTTTTTCTCTTCTGAAAGTATGTTCCGGGTTTAAGCAATTTTATGTTTGGCCTACGCAGAGAGTCTTACGCCCATGAAAATTTGAGCCGCTTCATTATTCAGTTTTATTTTGTGATAGTTAAAACTTTCCAGTTGATTAAGCATTCCCATGAGCTATATATATTTTTGCATTGATTCTCAGTTCCTGATTTATCATAATTTTAATTGTTATGATTTTTGATGTGTAACATCTTTACTCTCGGTTGCTGTATATTTGCTGGAGTGATTTCGTGAAAAGGGACGGAAATGCGTAACAGGAAGTCGGGGAGGCGAACGCTGTTTGATTTGACCAATCAGCGCGCTTGGCGGCGTCTTTTCCGTACCCTCCCAGTGAAGTTCTGTTTTTCTCCTTCATTCAAGAGGGTCCCCCCCCCTAGCGGTCTAAGCCGTGGGATCTTTGTTTTTGTTTTGTTTTCTCACCTTAGGGTCAGAGAAGAAGCTAAGTCCTTTAGCTGGATCTTGTAAAGATATAACCACGTGGGCTCTAACTCTAGTAGTCATATAGCGGTCAGTCTTTTTTATGTTGTTAAATTTAGCATTTCAAAATATTCGAATTCAAAAACTCGGTTTCGTTTTCTTGACTCTAAATCCTCTTCGCACATACCAGCAAGTATTATTAGACTTCATACAGGATAAACTTGCGATTCTTGCGCTCAATTGTCAAAGTCTCAGGGCTCGTTGTGTATGAAATCTGAGGTTGTATTAATATGTGTTAACTATATTAATAATTAAATAAACTGTTAAGCGTCTGACAAAGTTCATTATTCTTTAAAAAAAATACGAATAAGTAATATGGAATTATTCGAATAAATATTTTTGTGTATACCTTTTTCATACTTTGAGGTTAATTCCTGTCCCTGTCAATATATTTTTAATTGTGATTAAAAAAAACTAATTAATTACACGGGTAATTTTGATTTTCTCTAATATTTCTAATATTTAAACATTTACCAAGCTAATTAAATTTTTGTGATTTGCAGAGACGGGTAAATCCAGAGCAGAATATATGCGAGATTTTCGGCAAAAGAAACGTGAAGAAAAAATTAAAAACTGGAATAGTACAGCCGAAAAGAATTGCACATAATTCAACACAACCCAGCAGGGATTTTTGGGCACGTGCAGGGATCACAATTCTCTCACAAACATCAACGGCCGACCCAACTACTGCTTTACCAAATCTATTTGTCAGTCAGGCAACTTTACGATTGTTCTCTCATAGTTTTTTGAATGATGAACTCAAGCTCGAAATGAGCACAAATCGAAATGTTTCGACAACTAACAGTGGTACTGTTATTGGTGCTGTTTTTCAAAAGTTTTTAAATACTTTGAAATCACAAGTGTTTCTGTCATATTTTAGTTATCATAATTCTATCGTGTGCGTGTGTTTCCGCTTTCCCCCAAATTGAACAAGAATAATTATTTTTGATGAAAAAATTTGCATTACTCCTTGGGTTAATTAAATAAAATTGTAATAAAGTTATAATTATTCGATAGAAAATTATTTCCAATCATACCCGATTCATTTTTTCAGGATTTAAGTTACTATTGCGTATTTACCACGATAACGTGTCAGATGTTACACATTATATGCGACTACTGTAAGACTCGTTCCTTTTTTTTGCCTTTTTATTTCTTATTGACAAAAAAGGTTTTGATTTCGGTATTCAACTAAACTTATAGTTTAATTAAGGAGAAAAAATATTTTGCTTTTCTCGAATGAATAACATTCTATGTTTACATCAACATTTTTATTTTATCTTTATTATTTACAAATAACTAAAATAAAAGATTTTAAGTAATATTTTTAAATATGATACTTTTTGTTAGAAGAAAATTCATTGTTAATATCACAGTTCTTCATTTTAATGTCAAATAATCATCTATAAACTAAAGTATATTTTAAACTTCTAAGTTCTTATCAGGAAAAAAAGTAATTTTAACTCGTTATCGAACGGGATTCAAGATCACAGAATATATTAACTGGCCCGATCTTCAAGGCGAAATCATTTGGTGCCCGAACAAAGGTAGACCAAAACTTAGGTGGATGTACTGCCTTAAAAAAGACATTGGAAAACTATTAAAGTGACAAATTGAGAAACTTTTGTCAAGAACTAGACGGCATGGAAAGGAATTCTGAGGAAGGCCTGGCCCATTCGATGTTGTCACGCCAGGGAAGATTAGTTCAAACATTTAATACACAAACAAACTGCACCTTCAAAGTTGCTTTAAGTTCTACGAAAAAGGCTTTTGGTAGCAGTATGAATAAATTTCAGGCTTTAATTATGAAAAATATGTATTCCTAATTATGTAATTTTTAAGAGTTTTCTTGTGGCAGTGTTATAAACTAGCAAAGTGATTTGAGAATACTTAAGAAAATATTTTATAAATGAAAAAAATATCTGCACGGGAAAAATCATGTAATTTTCCATTTATGATATTTCTCAAAGTATTTTACTTAAAGTCAATCAATTCTAAAAATTAGTTTTAAAAAAATCCTCGGGTTTTGTAAACGTTTACTTTAAAACAATGCTTTTATCATTCAATCTTACTATAAGAAAAGGAAAAATTAAAATAAAAGTTTATTTTTGCTTCTAGAATTATGTATTGTAAGGTGAATTCAATAAAACTTTAATGGAGCAACTATAATTCCTAAAGAACATAGAATTTATTACTGCGTAGTTAAATAAAATTTAAAACAAAGTTTGTTTTATTTTACTTTTAAAGTGTTTTTACTTCACTTTAATGTCAAATTAACTGAATATGGAATTTAAAAAGAATACAAATGAAAATAGAAGAAATACTTAGAAATATGTATACGTATATATATATATAGAATGCGATCGCATTATTTATATATGATAAATTTCTCTCGACATTAACTTGTAATTCATTCTGTGGTAAAATATTTAGTTTGAAAGAACAATAATTATTATAGAAGAAGCATCAAAACATTTTAATTACTTTCTGTTTTGTTATTTAATAACAATTAATTGAAATATATTTCTTTAATTCGAACAATCTAATTTTTTTTCTCATTTTTTTCATATAATTAAAATTTATATTATGTGATGTAAGGGATTCATTTTCAAAAAAGAGAAACAAAATTGTATCATTTCTTAACAAAATATCAAAAGCATCTAGATTCTTATACAATATATTAAAAAAATACATGCATGTGTATATTTTCTTTTCTTTTTTTTTAAATTAACCTCTTTAATATATTAGACTGTTAGGAAATGAGATTTCTGGTAAATTCGCTCTCCACACAATAGTAAATTGTTCTGGAATCGAATGTCATCTTTTTTTTGGAAGGGGGGGGGGGAGATCTCGTAAAGCGTGTATTCTCTATCTTTTATTTTACAATAATAGGAAGAATAGCTATGATTGACATCTTGACGATTATCGATTATCACGATCATATAATCTTTAAAAATCTATTATTCATAAACGCAAACAATGAAAATTGAAAAGAGCAATACATTAGCATGCACAAAATGATGGGTGGTAAACATGATCTTATTACTGAAGGTCATTCGATACTAGCATCGATGCACAGAATGTTTTTTCAAGTCTCTTCCTTTTGTATTTGTATGAAAATCGCTTGGAAAAAAAAATCCAATGGAATCGAGCTCCCTTGTCAAGGCACAAATTGTGAATGCTGAGATCTTTCTTCCTTTCTTTTTCTTTAAAAAAAAAAAAAGGTTAAATTTTTGGAATATATGCGCTTGGTAAATAACTTTTTCCAGCAATGTTTTTTTACTTAACTAGTTCTAAATATTAGCTTTTGCAACTTAAAAAAAGTATCAAATCTTATTATTGGTGAATGAATATTCTCTAAGATATTTGTAAATTTGAGAGGATAGGTTTTATTCACCATTATATGTTACTTTCTAATCTTTTTTTAAAAAAACTCATGTTGATTTTATAACAATCAATGTGTAGTTATTTATGATCATTAAACGCAGTATCAATAACTTAAAACGGGGAAAGCTCTGACTTTTTTGAGCTGAAATTTTGCTACATACAAGTTAAGTTTAAGACCATTAAAAACAATATTTTGAGTTATCATTTTTGCATTCTTTGATTGGATAGTTGTTTGACTATAGAGAAAAGAAAAATAGAAGGAATACAAAATAAGCTAGTATTAATATTGAGCGTTGTTTATCAAGTTTTGCCTGGGATGTAAAATTTGGACTGATATCGAAAAAAATATAAAATAGGGAAAAGTCCCGATAAGTTCATCTTTTAATATTAAAGTATGTATTTATTCTTTGGATAGGAGTCACTTTTAAGTTCTACTGTGCTTCATATTTTATTGTCAATGTTACCAGACAAGCAACAATGAATGTGGTCTGTACGTCAGACATCTCTATGAGGACAGTGCAGCGCTATTTGGTTTTCACTGGATATGGCAGCTAAAGAACTACTTCTAATAAGCCATTCGCGCTAGCACCTTTGCTGGGCTCGTGAAAATATCGGTTGGACCTTGCCTGACCAAAAATAGGGCTTTTTTTCCATATGAATCGTTATTGCAGTTGTAAACAACTTCTTATAAGAGTATTGCTCAAATCCCACGAGGCTATGAACCCAAATTGTCAAGACATTGTGCACAATTTGGAAGATAAGATTTTACAGGAGACGTTCACCACTGTAGAGTCTGATGAGAAGGCGTCCAATGTGCGTCGTTTGAAAAGACGACTTGTTGTCAGCCGGCACACCATAACATCAAGGGAATCCTGTGTAGAGGAATCCCTGTGCATAGTCTATGGAGTAGCAGACATCGATGAGTTGGTTGTGAGGGCTAGACAATGGTACTCCAATAAGGGCCCTTTCATATGTCAACTTGTGCCGCACCTAACAGAAGGAACACATAGGTGGAAGATAGTTTTGAACAAAAATTGCATGGGTTCCCTTCACACGTGATCAACTGGAGCTCTCTGTTGCGCACTCCCTCACGCTCGCTCAGAGTTCTGTACCTCACTGGTTAACTCAATTAAAAGGATATAGAGGAAGCTATGCTATTCATACGTGGCTACTTGTGTATTGAAAATGGAGAAAGCTTTTTTTATTGCTTCTTCGGGTTCAATCATTGTGCCTGAGTACGGCATTTCCTTTTCAGTCAATTTTGTGCCTGCATGTGAAAGGAAACGAGTTGACTGGCACAAAGTTGCCTCTGTTGAAACCGGGCTAAAAGAGCTCCAAAGTTGAGAAAGCTGTGAAGTCCATCACCATCATGCGAATGAGGCAATGGCGCACACAAGGGTCCGGAGTCTTAAGGGTCCAGACCCCCTTCCCAAAGCCCTTGCGTTTTTTTCGATTGATGATAATCCTATATATATATAAAATTTAATTTAGTGCTTGTAATTAACAATTTATTTTATTAATTATTGCTAATTATTAATTCAATTTTTTACTGTTCTTTTTGTTAACAAAATCGATAAAATCAGAGAAATCAATTGGTGTTGTCTTGAGGTATGATACCAGTTGGTGGACTTTCCATCATGGACCCCCCCTGAAAGATTTTTGTGTGCGCTACTGGAATGAGGTGTGTATTGATGTATCATTTGACCCATTTCCTGAATGTTGGCTTGTGTGTTTTTCCATGGTTCACCTCTTACACCAGTGCTTCTCAAACTTACAATATTTGCGACCCAATATTCAGTCATAATTTTTATCGCCCCCTGCCCTTCCATACAAATAACAATGCAGAAATTCAATAATACTAAACTTAGACACTAAAGCTACAATACGACTTTAACCTCTTAAGTGCCCCCGGCATACATATGTCTCACTCAAACAGTGCGTTCAATTCCCCAGACGTATATATGCATCTTCCCGAAGTACGATCTTTTCTGTGCACTGCTATCCATAAAATTATTCCGAAGGCTTTGGAATGCAATAAAAGGAACTTGACAGTGTTAGCGAAGGTTTTACTTATATATCAGAGGATTTTTTATTCATTCATTTTATTCTCCCCCCCCCCCCAATACATCACATACGCGCTCTTGCGTGGAAAACGGAGGCATTGGAAAGTGAATCGCGTAACTTTTAATCGTCAGTTAAGGGAAGCCCTACAAATTATCCAGATAAGTGTTAATTTTGTGTATAATTTTATATTTCACAAGCCCATGGGTTCACTGGTAATGATGTGGCCGAGTGGTCTAGGCATCGGATCAAGGCTAATGTGTCATGAGTTCGATTCTAGTGCCACTTAAAATCCGCCATGTAGGGGAGCGATGCACGTTAAATCTGTCGAGAGCTGAAACGTCCTCCTGTTGGTGTGGTGTGGTAATTAGGAGAGGGGTGATGCCAGCTCAGGTCCGCGTCACTTGACCATGGTTAAAAATTACGCGGACCGTCGCCAAAAGCCCTCGTGTTGCTAATTAGTGCGACGTTAATATTCTCACTCTCACTCGCTCACTGGTAATTATTAAACTTGTTCTTAACTTGATATTCATAAATTCATTATAAAATGCATTGAGCAGTACTGATACATTTATAAGTGTATTATATCGGTTTAAATGTTAATTTTATTATGTCAGAATTCATTTTTTTTTGTTTACTTTCAGTAAATTAATAATTTTTTAAATGATATTTTGGTTTCGACTTATCCTTCGCTCCCCTCGTAGAGTTATTTCTCCCCCCCCTAGGGGGGTGCGACCCACAGTTTGAGAAACGCTGCACGCATGTAAACTTTTATGTTGCATTTCGCCCCGTGATTTCATGATACGAAAGTCGATTCTCGCAGTGGCCGATCATGCTATCTCGTTCGATCTCAGTTTCCATATGACACTCAAATATTTACTTTTAATCAATCGTTTGCATCAATTAAATGATATATGAATTTCAATGAATCGTTGCAATGCATTATATACCCGGGCTACTTGGAAGTTTAGTATTGTTTTTTGGTCCACGCAGTTATCGTTTTGGCCCACGCGTAATCGCTTTGTAATTTTCATCTTATTCATATCGTAATCTGCTTTCATTTTCCATAAACTGCCGTTTAATTTGCGTGGTCCCTTTATGATGTTGCGAGAGATTTCACACAAAAAACTAGTTAGTATATTATTTTTTCCTGAATTATATGAAATTTTTAATTTTAAGATCTAGAATTCAAACAAATTTTTATATTTAATGATTTTGGAGTCACGTTTATTTTTAGCTTTTTAACTGTAAATGTCATCCTATGATGAAGATAATTGTCTACTAATTCCTGAATGGAAATTAATTTCTTTCCTATTACTATTTATTGATTTATAAAAATATATTTCATATTTATATATGTGCTAATAAACTTTTCGTGCGTGATTATTTTTATTACATGTTTATGTACATTGTATCAACAGGAAACCGTATGAAATTTGCCCTTTAACTTATGTTAGTAGTATTTTAATATTTTTATTACTATGAAAATTTCTTTTTTTTCCCTCGCATAGTTTGAGAGTGACAAAGTTTTTCTATTTATTATGGCACGTATATGTTGTTATTCATTGAACATTTTTTTTCTGTACTGATAATCTTAGTCCTCATGAATTAATTTATTACGAGCGCTGTACACATGTGTAAAATATGATCTTTTGTTTTTGGAGATTAAACTAGGTTTTCTTTATATGTATTATTAGAGTAGAATAGTTTTTCTGAAAAGTATGTATAATTAATGTACGTGTTTCATTACAATTACATACAATTCTTTATTTCGACATCAGTAGGATCATTAATAACAATTTTCTAATTCTCATAAACATGATTAAAGTTGATACAGTGAGAATTACCGAAAAGTTATTGATCTAGAAATATGAAATATAATTTTTTTCGCAAAAACATATTTCCCATCTTTTAATTGTGACCGTGGTTGCCTAGTAGTCAAGATAACAGATTCGTGACCGGCGTGTCATGTTCGAGATTAGTACCGCTGAAGACTCGCGGTGTAGGGGAGCGATGCACGTTAAATCTGTCGAGAGCTCAAACGTCCTACCATTGATGTGGTGTGGAAGTTAAGAGAGATTGCCACACACAGAGCTCAGGTGTCGTCCTCGTCGCTTGACTATGGCTCAAAATTTCAAGGTTCGTCGCCAAAAGTCCTCGAGTAGTTAAATAGTGCGACGTTATTATTCACTCACTCGCATTTTTCATTTCAGAAACTGTATAAGAAGGAAAAGTTATGGAGTCCTTTGGAAATAAGTTCCTTATCTTGAATGATTTTGTTTTATATTCATTTCTTCTTTGCGTTACTTCTATAATGTACAACATAAAAAATATATATATTATTTTATTCATAATTTTTTTACATTTAAAGTGAAATTTAATTAATATAATTATATAATAAACTCTTTATTATTTTAGGCTCTAGGAGACAAAATTAAACAAACCAAAGATGAAGAAAAGAAAGATACACAATCAGGTTTTTTAAAATATCCTAGATTGAGAAAAAATTTTATTATACTCTCAATTTGTTGGTACGTATAAAAATATCGTCATTCAAAAAATTTATAATGTTAAAATTTATTAGATTTTACTGAACGATGTAATATTAATTTTCATTGTGTTAATTGTTTTCAGGGCGGCCTTTTATGTAGCTTACAGTGGACTCACATATAATATAGTGAATCTGAGTGGAAACGAATTTCTCAACTTCTTTCTACTTTCCGTTGTTGAAGTTCCTGGAAATTTAACATTTTGGTTCCTTATGGATAGATATGGTAGAAGATGGAGCGCTGCTATTGGTTTTACTTTAATTGGCTTTATTTGCTTCCTGCCAATTTTAGGTATATTAGTTTCATCTAATTTTTTCTTTATCATTCGCGACAAAGAGAACTTTTTCTCGAAATATTTGAAAAGGTGTTAAATGTTCTGAATGTCACAATTCATGAGATGTTTCGTGGAATAAATTTTTGAACGGTAATTACAATTTTAATATAATCATAATATATTAAAAGTCAACGATTTTCTTTAATATACTACAGTTTAAAAAAATTAAAATTACCCATTTATAGTTGATTAATGAACTAATTTGTAACTTAATATTTTAATCGCTAAATCTGGAATTAGTCGCCAAATCTGGAAATGGGATCTAAAATTAGTCACCAGATGCGGGATGGGATCTGAAAATAGGAAATCATTAATCCTGATGATCCTGATCAGAACAATGGAACAAAAAAATTGTTAAATTATTGTATTTCCATCGTTCCTGGACTAGTTAGCAAAAATTTTAATTAACCTGACATTTTAAAGTGGGTAAAAATTGAGTTCAAAGATTCCGTTACATACAAGTGAAGCTTATAAAAGGGTGTTAAAAAGAAATGAAGTTGAAAAAACAAAACAATGAAATTAGAAAACCAAATTAATGTAGTTACAAAATATGAGAATGTAACTTGATAGGAAATATGCTAGAAAAATTTGTAGGGCAGTTGATTTAAAGAGCATGCAAGCATGAAAGAGCTTTCAAGTATTGACGTGTTCTTTATTTAACTTTGAGCAAAAAGAAATAAGATGTTTAACACTTTGTTCAAAACCAGCTGTTTGACCTCAACATTTGGAAAGGCACAGGTTAAGTCTGTCGAGGTACACTTTAAAATTATCATTACCAAAAAAAAAGACTAAACGGATTTAAAAGTTGTTGTTAATGCCATTTGTCTGACGGTGTCATATGGAGGCCCAGAAAATTCATCGTGGAAAAGGGGGTATATGTTTGCCTGTCGTTATCCGTAGCTTTGAGCAACAAACTGTACGATTTCCCCCAGTTTTACCCCAATTTTGAAAGAGGACACACTGGAGGTGGTCAGGGCCCTCCTACCTCTGTTCCCATTCCACCAATCTCACGAGAGGACTTGCGGGTTCAATGGCTATTTAGAGTGCCTCCATGCCACACACATACACAGGCACTATATATTTGCAAACATACATGCCTTCTCCGCGACTCGAACCCAGGCACAATGGCACAATTGCCTGCATCACTAACCACTATGATGGATGGGCGGCTTCAAATTTTATATAAAAAATCATTGCATCAAAGTTTTTATGGAACGGTCTGAAAAACTAATTAGTAAAGAAAGGGCTCTTTGACTGCAAAAACCGCTTCAAATTTCTTGTTTATTTTTTGGGTTTTTTTGTAATAAAATGTGAGAAACCGATATCTTGATTAACTGCATTTTTCGCAAGAAATCAGCTGTCCCAATTCCAAAGATTGTAATATGATCATGAACAAAAGCACATTTATATCAATTTCATTAAGAACATTAAGGTTTTCTGAATTTCTACAGTAATTTTGTAGCAAGTTGAAAAATCTTGGAGCATCTTATGCAAGAAGAAAATTCCACTGTAAAAGATGTTAAGATCTAAAAAAAAGGTAAAAAACAATCATAATTTGACACATTGCGAAAGAGGTTATCTTTGAAAGCAATGTTGTGGAGAATAAGGATATCAATACGAGAAAAGCCAGAAATTTTAAAATCCGATTCATAATTCTACAATACCAAGAAATAATACGTAATGAAATTCACCTCTGGATAAACCAACTAGTCTACTTGTAAGAGTAAAACTTGAAGTCTATTATAATGAAGGACACATTACCTTGCTTGTAAGTAAGAGCATTAAACTTATAGTATTGGAATAAATACTATAAGTTTTGAGGGCAATGCGAGATTTAACCCTCGCAATTTATAACATTTATTTGAAACAAAAGTTATGTGCTTTTTACAGGAAAAAACCCCTTATCAAGGAGCTTCAAATATTTATTTTCTTCTGCTAAAGTTAAAGGGACACAGTCCAAATATAAACGATTAGTATAAAATTCAATTTTTCCGTTTCCTAATAATCATCAAATTGTATTTTGTAAGATTAAATTCCAACTTCAGTTATTTCGAATAGTCAGAAAAGAGATTTAAAGAATCTTGAACATGAAGAAAAATAACGGAAAGGAACTTGTGCCCTGAAGGTAGAGCAAAATGTCTTCAACAAAAGCGACAATGTCGCATCAAGACAAATTGGAGCTCTGACACAAAATCATTTAGAATAATATTGAATGAATTGGACCCTTAAACTCTCTGATTCTTGGGGTTATAACTTTGTCTAAGAATTTGATGGGATTTAAAAAGTTTTTTTATAAATGTTATTTAAAAAGAAAAACTAAATTGTGTAAAATTATAAATTTTACACATTTGGAGAATATAGTGTTCGAAGAATCATGCTATATAAAGTTCATTTTGTTGTAATGTACTCTTAATACTGAAGATAATGAAACATCTTCTTTTATGAATGCATCAAATTAAGTTATTTGGAACGAGAATGTGGTAGTTCAGTAGTATTGGTTGTAAACTCGTGACTGTTTTTGTTGAGTTGATGGTCTGAGTCTTGATGTCACTGAAGATCCAATATATAGAATGGTTGATGCACCGTTGAATGATGCATGTTTGACCAGGACTCAAATTTTTACGAGGACCGTTGCTAATCCTGCTTTGAAAAGCAATGTTAATAAAAACAATCAATTGGAACGACTTTGAATAGGGATGTTTCGCGATCTTTTAAATTATCAGTTTTATGAGTAATGTGTATATATTAAATCGTAACTGAAATTGTAAAAAAAATTGTGCTAAATTTCGGGAAGCGCAGTTTATAAAAAAAAAATGTAACGCGTTTTTAGTGGATGATCTTTATATTAATAAGATATTTTTTCTTTCTTTTCAATTGAATACAAGAAAATCATTAAAGACGTCCTTGCGCAATATTTCATTTGATAAAAAAATGTTCTGTTAGTCTATGCTGCAACATACCACGCCCATTTTTATTAACATCTGCGATTGGCAACCGCGTCCTTCGATAATGACATGAAATGATATTGAGAGGTCAGAACATTTAAGAACCAATGTGTAGCAATGAATGCATGTGAAAGGAACGTGATTTTATTCAATATTACTGCTTGTATAATATTTTTATTTACACATATATACAAAACCAATTCATGTCAATTTTTTGTGTTGAGAATCGTATTTGAATTCTCATTCCTTCTCGAAGCTCATTTATTCGAATACGTTAATAGCTTATAGTTGTTAGGCTTGTATCGCTAAAAAATTCATCAATTAACGTAATGAAGTTAAGAAAATTAGAAATCACACTATTTTCAGAGGGAAAAAATATGGCTTATTGCATAAAATTATATTTGCGGTAAAATTATCATATAAATGTATTTTGAGAAAAAAAAAACATTTTGGTATTAAAACACGAATATTAACTACTTTTTTGTCATTGTTATCGGAATATTAATATAAAAATGTTAAAGAAAATGTGTAGCTATTTGTAGAATAGGACGAAAGGAATTTTTAATTAGAATTCCTGTGTTGCACTGGCTGAAAGTTTCAATGTTGTGTCAAAGGCATGCTCTAATTAAATAAATATTAAAACTATATTTGTGTATGTTTTGTATCACAAGACTTTGTTCTTTATGAGAGTCAACAACTGAAATGAGAAAATGATTAATTAGTCTTTGCAATTTTTTTTCTCTTTAAGCTTCAATTCAAAAGTAATTAAATGCTCTTAAACATATCCATCATGTGTATTTATCGTATAAGATGCTTGCAAATATGACATTTTTAGAGGAAGTATAAAATGACAGTTAGTTAAAAATCAAAGTTGGCTATTCATAGAATTTTTTATGCTTTCATGAAAATAATGATTTATATAAACCAAAAACAGTAACAGGACATAAATTTTCAATTAAATCAGTTAATATTGTACTTTCCATTGAATTTGTTTTCCATAAAATCTTTAACAAGGAATGGCTTATTTATTTTTAATTTGTTTTTCTGAAACGAAAGAAAAATTATGTTTTAAAAGACGTTAAAAACTATTGTTAAGATCTCCTTTATTTTGTTGTTCATATGTTTTTTTTTTTATAAAACATTAAATTAATTTCTTTTTCTCATCATGCAACAATAAAGAAAAATGTAATTGCTCTCACTCAATCTCATCCTGTAATCACTCCATTTTCTATTTGTTTTAATGCAATCATAATTTAATATTAACATTTTAGCATTCTTATCTACACTCTTGTCCATAAATTAAGGATAATTCAGAATCACACAGAAATTGAACTCTAAAATAAAAATTTCACCTGTAGAATTATCACACACATCTTGAAGAATATGCAAATTACAGGAAACCACCAGATGACACGGATAGTACGTCACAATAACGAGAGTATAAGAGAGGGGTATATAAGTAATAGTGGCAAAGAAGTAAAATTGTTCACAAGCGCTTTAAAAGCCTTTCAGTGCAATAACCGCATAGTTAAGGCACAAAGGAAGCATTTGGATGATTTTTTACGTGGTAGAATTATCGGACGACTGGAATGGGGACGTACCCAGCTGGAAGTATCCGAGGAACTTGGAATCACCCAGAGTGTCATCTCCAGGCTTTGGCAACGATTCCAAGATGATGGTAATGTGAGTAGATGTTACAGCACAGGTCACCCCCGAGTTACAACGCCGAATGAGGACCGGTATTTGGCAGTTACTGCCAAAAGAAAGAGACGGAGCACAGCATCAGACCTATCTCGTCAGCTCTCTTCAGCTACCGGTACGACAGTTTCAAGGCAGACCGTGTACAGACACTTAGGGCACATTGGTCTATATTCTCGTAGGCCTGTCAGATGTGTTCCCCTTACCGCAACTCACTGTCGCCTGCGATTAACCTGGAGTAGAGAGCATGCATTGTGGACACCGCAACAGTGGTCTTGTGTGATGTTTTCCGACGAGTCCAGGTTTAGTTTGCAGTCTGATTCTCGCCGGACTTTCATATGGAGAGCGCCAGGTACCCGTCACCACCAAGAGAACACCATTGAACGACACCGTTACGGTGGTGCAGGATGACTCGTTTGGGGAGGAATTATTCTTGGTTCCAGAACTGACCTGCATGTTCAGAGTGTAACGATGACAGGCCACATCTATCGGGATGTCATTCTGGAACAACATGTACGTTTGTTTCGGGGCGCCATGGGTGCGTAATTTCTGTTTATGGACGACAACGCATGTCCTCACCGTGCAAACATTGTAGACGAATGCTTTCAATCGGATGATATCACCCGTATGGATTGGCCTGCATACTCACCGGACTTGAATCCAATAGAGCATGTGTGGGATATGTTTGGCAGACTAATTGCTGCCTGTCAACCCCCTCCCACCTGTCTACCGGAACTTCGGAGGGCATTGCTTGATGAGTGGTGTAATATTCCCCAAGATCAGATTGATAATTTGATACTCAGCATGCGTAGGCGTTGTAAGGCCTGTATTGCATCGTCCGGGAGACATACTCCGTATTAACCATTATACTAACCATGTTATACTGTTTTTTGTAACTAGGTTCTTTTTTAAAATTTGCTCCAGGGAGTAAAAATCGCAATTTTTATTAATTATGTCAATCATATAGCATCTTTTTTGCTCATTACCTTTTGTTTAATAAATAGACTTTACAAATAAGTCAAATTTGTTTTGCTTCTGTCTCTTTCTTTGCCTGAACTTCATTATTCTTAATTTATGGACATGAGTGTGAAAAATAATACGGTTTTGTGCTACAACCTTGACGTAAATTGAATTCGAATTTATCGAATACGATTTTATTGATTCGAGGTATGAAATTTCGTCATCTTTTTAAAATTCAATTCATGGTTGATTCCCCCCCCCCTTATCGCTAGATCTGAGAATTACATATAGATGTCACATGTGTCCAATAACCTTGTAATTAGGAAAAAATCTAGATGATTATTATTTTAATCTAAGGCTAAAAATACTGAGGTTAAATGATGAAAAAACAAGTTATCCAGAAAATAGATCAAAAAACAAATCGCTATACGTTCTGTATCTTTATTTCATCAGGAATTAAAAAATAGTAAACATTGAAAAGTTGATTTTAAAAATCGAGTAAATAAATATTCAATAATTAAGCATAGAACTAACTAGGGATTTTTATTCCTTTCGAGCCTAGTACCACTGCAGATCCACCTTGTACGGGAGCGATTCACGAAAAATCTGTCGAGAGTTCAAACGCCCTCCCGTAGGTGTCGCCCTCGTCACTTGAGCATGGTTCAAAATTACGAGGTCAGTCGCCAAAAGCCCTCGTGTAGCTGAACAGTGCGACGTTAATATTCACGTACTTACTTCTGATTCCTTACAAGCTTATTTTATAAATGTTTATGATTAACATTTAACATCTCTTACCGTATTTCAAAAGTTTTGATACCATCCAATCTGCACGTGAAAGTATAGTTTACAATAAAGTGTTTTCATAGCCTTGAATAGAAACTGGATTTGAAAGAAGTGTTATACATTGAAATGACTTTTCATTTAATTACTGTTGTCATTTCAATATTTTTACTCTATATGTGCTCATAAAATTAAATTATTATTAAAACCACTTCTCATGAAACAACTGTTTTTTAATTAAACTGCTGAAATAAATCCTAGATTTGAGACACCCTTCAAATTACTGTTAGAACGTGTAAAAACATGTTTTATGGAGTTTTTAGAAAGAATATTTAAATGTTTAATATATATATATATATATGCGTGTTTTCTTTTTTCGTTACAGATTTTGAATCCAGTGATATTGTCGCTTCCATGTTATCTAAGTTTTTGATATCAGGACTTTTTATGATAACGGATCAGCAAGGTTCAGAGCTTTTTCCTACTGTGTTTCGAACATTTGGTATTGGTACTGGCAAAACAGTTGCTACTGCAGCCACTTTGTTCATCCCTTACATCTCTGTACTTGTAAGTATTTTCTTTTAAAATCTACCTAGGTCGAATAAAAGTAACATCGTATATTAAAAAGTAATGATTTTGCATTTATATTTCTGAGATATCTGACAACAATTAACTTAAAATTTGTTTGAGGGAATTTCTAATTTTTTTTTTATTATTCGACATATTTTTCTAATGAGTTCGGATTCTATACATATTCTTAATTATGTCATTTATCTAATGAGCACAATATAGACTATAATGTAATATTTATCTAACATAAGTAAAAGAATAAAAATATGAATGCTAGTAGTTTTCCATTAAATATTTTCCCCCAGTTATATAAATTCAAGTACTTTAGGGGAAATGTTTTGTACATCACACATTTTCTGACATAATCTACCATCATGACAAATCACAGACTGAAATTTCTAATATGGTCTGAAAATATTTACTTGGAGCTCTACAGATTTTCAAGAATTAAAGAGAAAGAGAGAAAATGAGATATAACCTTTTAAGTCTTCTACGTACCTGATCTTTGTTAGAATTGGAAAAAATCTCTCGCCAGTTGTCAATATTATAATTCCAGTAGGAAATTGAATAAATTTCAAACATTTTTGATGTGTAGAGATATATTTTCTTAGACTGAGAGATCAAACTTTGTACCTATAGAAAAGAATTAAGCATAAAATTACTTAAATACTTGTTACCGCAAATAATGTCTTTATTGTTGAGTTCGAACGTCAAATACATTTGTTTTTGATTTCTTTCTTAATTTATAAAAATTTTTTTGACACATAGTTAAAACGTGCCGCCCATCCGGTATAGTGGTCAGTGAAGCTGACTGCGGTGCCGTAGGGACTGGGTTCGAATCCCGGAGAAGGCATGGATGTTTGTGTTGTAATCCTTTCTTCTGTCTGTATTGTATTCCCCCGTGTTATACATTGCGTGGTGCACGGGGTTTATAAACGTTAAAAAAAATAGTTAAAATGTGCATAAGATTATCCCTCGTAATTATGTGTTTTCTAACAAAGAATTTCAGGTATAATGCCCTAAATCCAGTGATGTCTTAATATTTCTTGAGACCACATTTCTCGATGCAAAAGTAGATCCCACTTACGACTCTTCAGTAGACAGAATGCAGCATACTTTGTCAAATATTTGTACAAAGGTTATCCCGCAACAAACAAATGTGCGTGACTTACAATCTCATAAATTTAGGTTCAAACCGATTCGATCTACTGCCGCCTTTCACCCAAATAATGGTGTATGATAGTAAGCCTAGATAGCACATGACATAATGCAGTCTTGCCATTGTTCCCTTCTTGCATCTAGTTCGAAATTCCCAATTTTTCGGAGAATATGTTCAGGAATAACATCTGACGATTAAATTTATTGGGACATGGTCTTATTGAAACCTAGTCCAAATACAGACGAGACTCCCTACCGAGGCCCAGTTGTCCCATGCCTTAAAATGTTCCTGTCAAGTTCTGCAAAAGCAACCATTGACACTACAAAGAAAATCTTTTTTTTGGAAGTAATAATAATAATAATAAAAGATTTTGCTCGCTCTTTTTCTCCTTGTTTTGAAGCGTGTACCTGAGTTGAATTTGAATATCGAACAAAAGACCTTGCCTTTTACGCGTCAAAAGCATACGTCTCAAGATCATTAATTAATCAAACTGGAATTTTTAAACAGTTACCATTTGTCATCATTTTGTCAGTTGTTTGTTATCGTTGTAATCTCTTACTTTTGTAAATCCTGTGTTAAAATGGTAAGCAATAGATGAAGCGAATGTGTTTCGTCTGTCATAACAAAACTGGATCTTCTGTGTGTGTGTGTGTTTTATAAAAGATATCTAAAATGGGCAAAGGAATTTTTGTTTGGTTAATTAAGAGCATATTATTCATGTTAAAGACATTCATTATTGTCATTGTAATATCCGTGTTGTAGCTATTAACAATTGCATTCAAAGTTGTGCTGCATAATATTGTCTTACTTTTGAATAAATATTTGAATTTTTTTGCCATGGGCAGAATTTGGGTCATTTTATAATGGAACGTGTTTTGTGTTAAAATTGTTACATTCCTATTGTAAGCAAAACTGTTCAAAAATGGGGAGGGGGGTCTATATCGCCAAATTTTATTGAAAATTATTAAATAAGTATAAGTATATATATCTTACCCATTTTATGTTGAAGAAATGCAAAGAGCACAAAATGTACATAACCTAAGACTGGCATATTCGTACTACTGCCCATTGTCTCTTCTCTCTTTCTGGTAGGAGAGGAACTCATTAGTTTTAGAGTGAAAATGTCTGAGAGGGTAATTTTCACATCAAAATTTTTTTGGCTAAAATAGTTCGTCCACGCACAAAACAGGTGATAATCAGTGGACGTCAAATCAGGAGGATGTGTGTAACGTCTCAGCCATAATTATTGACGAGAGAGAAAAAATACAGGACAGGGCCTTGCTTTGCCATGATAAAATATATCACCGTGCCGAATGAGGACACTGGGCCTTTTCGCGAAATGTTTATTGAGAAAAAATCATGGTCTGACTTTTTTTCTTCACTCGGCTGTTTTGTTTACTTGCAAATACCTGCCGTGTCGGTTCAAATAATTTTCAAGCAGCGGCTTTAGTTAGTGCCGTACCAAAAACTATGGAAACTTCCATAATCGCTAACAGTAAACAAAACACCGATTCAGAGCTTAGAGGTTGTTTTATCTAGACATTTTCTCCAGAAAGAGGATTTATGTATTTTTCACATTAAATCTATGGTCGCTCCCGCATCTCTAAGAATGTCCATTTACAGAGCCCTTAGCGGTATTATGAATGAAGAAAATTGGGTTTTCGTTTATTTCAATAAATTAAATAATCGATTTATTTACATGCATAGCTATTAGTTACAGTATTTACATTCAAATAAAAGTTATTCATACTATTTATTATTCAATACTTCAGATTATGACTTTTGTGAGGGAGGAAGTAAACACAACCAAACTTCTTGGTGTTTCAACCGACTCACTTTCACTCTCTGTTAGGGTGAGTCGGTCGGCTCTTTTATACCTAGGATTTCAGTCGCTGTTCCGGCTCGTGGGAGGAGTGATGTTTTTCATGGCCACCGGTTGTCGGAGCAATATCAGATGAAAAGACCTCGCAATATTTAGGGGTGCACGTGTGCATAGGAACGGTGTTAGGCTATCCATAAAAGAGCCGCTTTTACATCTGTGGGGCACGATAGCGTCCCACTATCTTCTCCGAATTTCTAAAATCATCTACGATTTATGCTGTCGTCTATTATATTTTACCCATAAATTTGAAGTATACCACGCCATTCTGTGGTTGCAGTATTATCTTTTGTCGCAGTCGTACAACAAGCAATATCTCGAATGAGTTTTATCATTTTCCCTGTTACACCATTTCGAATATTCTTACAAATCTTGTACTTTTAGAAGAACCGTGTATTTGTATTATAGGTATGTACATGTTTTATTGTCGACGATTCCATTCACCACAAAATCAACTGTGATGTCAGTAAAACTGAAGAATTACATTTTTCCATAAACGGGTATATCTTTGCACATATTCTTGATATATTACTATAGAATACATGTTTTCATTGTGTGCAATTGCATGCAAATTATCGATTTTTATTAAAGCTATGATATTAAATGAGAAATTTTGCATCTAGAGATAAAAAAACACATTTAAAATGTATTAAACATATACTTTATTTTATTAAAATTCTACTATAACTAATATTTCTTAAAACTTAAAAATCCAAAACACTTATTATATTAATCGTTTAATTATTATGGTTTTTAATATGAATTATTTTAAGTAATTTTCTTTATATTTATTCTTGTTTTTAAAATTACAGGGTCAATACGGAAAATCATTGCCTTTCGTACTTGTTGGTGTAACGTGTTTAATCACTGGTGTCGCTGCCACTTTTCTCCCAGAGACATTGAATGAAAATTTGCCACAGACCATCACGGATGCAGAAGCATTCGGAAAAGATCAGAAATATTTCTCTTGGGCCAAGTATGATGTTATAGTATATCACATAACCAAAAAATTAAATATTATATTGTTAAAATTGTTCTATAATTTTAACCTTGTAATTATTACGAAGAATTAAGAATTAACAAAGAATTAAGAAACTTTTTATCATGGTATAACTCATCTAATGTTTGCAATAGTGCAGTTCTACTCTTATATACAAGTCGAATACATCGTATTTATAGACTGTACAGTAGAACCTGTTTCTGTACGGTGTTTTTTATGCGAATTTTTAGTGCGATCTTTTTATACGCGGTATATGAATTTCAGCGGCTCTGGCGCCACTATAATGTTTTCTTTCAATATACGATACATATATACATTTCAAGACGCTCTGTTCATTTGTTATAAACAATCTCTACACAATGCACTTTCAATTACTTTCTCTCAACATGCTAGCAGCCCGCGCTGGATTGAAGACGAAACTTTCAATGACAGTGACATTGTCAATTATTTGATAAATTATGAAGACTGACAAAAAGTACCGGAGTCTTTGAGAGTGGATAAATATATGCTTTGATCCAGTTTTCTAACAAATCGGAAAATCATTTTCTTAAAATAGATACCAATTCCGAAAGGAGTTAGAAATTACAAAAATAGCTTCGGTCATGCATATCTGTTTATCGTAATGTTAACAAGTAACTGATCAATCGACCGTCGTCGCAAAAACTTATCACTTACTTTAAGGGGCCAAAAAATAAATAAATTGAAATTGTATCTTCAAGTGACGAAAGTGATTTTGAACTAATTCATCACAGAAAGATGATCGCTTTGGATTACTACGAGTAGCAGTGGATTATGTATGTGCAGTTTGAAACATTTTCCATTCTTACCAATGAGAAATTAAATTTTTTAAAAAATATTTCCATGTGTAATTTAATTTATTTTGTTTGAAAGCACTTTCTCATAAATTTCGTAAATAAATGACGTATTTTCTAAGTGCATTTTTTTATGTGTTCTCTCTCCCTCGCATAAAATTTTATTTTCTGCGGTTTGTCGACGAAGTTGCTTATTATATGTAAATATTTATGAAATTTTCGAATATTTTTTAGTATGATTTCCCTATCTGCCGCACAAAAACGGGTTTTATTGTATTTTAAAAATATTAAAATTGAGACTGTGTTAGTCACGCTTCCTCAATGTGATGCTGGTTTCAAACTTGAATACACAAGCGGCGAATCGAAGTAAAAGTGAATAAAAATAGTGATAAGTATGGCTTTTATAAAAAGTATTCATAAGTGTAATTTTAGTATAATATAAACCACTCTCTTCATGTGGTCTCTTCGTGTATTCACTTTAACATGCTTCGACAACCAAATCCATGAAGAAAAGGCGTTTCGAGTTATTTCATTCAATTAAAAAATGCATGGATATGTTAATGACTCTGATGTTCCTTAGTTTGTCTCTGAAGTCGCGAAAACGCTGTAAGGATTACTGTTCAAAGTTCTTATAAATATTCTTCATTTGTAATTTTTTGTTAAAAATACGATTTTAATGCAGTAAATATTTTATATAATTATTATGTGTACTTCATTTAGTCATTAAATTGAAATCATATGAGTAATTGTTACAAAAACTATGTTTATCATTGATAACTATACGTAATATGCGTATTTTGAGTTTTTTTGTCTTAGCTGAACATTTTAAAATGAAAAGAAAAAGGTCGATTGTTTTTGCGTAGTGCTGAAAAATATTATTTAAATTCGAAATACTTCACGAGATTGAAAATTTCACCAACGTTATTAAATTCTGATTTCAATATCCCATAAAAAAAGCAGCATTATACTAATGATTCCTTTTTCTAACAAAATATACTTTGTTTCAATGTATATTCCGTATTTCGTCTTTTGTATTGCAATGGTAAACGGACTTAAACTACATGCTAAAACAAAAAATTGCGTATTTATGAAATTTTCTAAATTTTAATGATGGAATTTTATAAATATACTTTTGAGCTACATTATTATGAATTTATATGAAAATTCTTATATTTTTCTGTTTGGAAAATGTGACCACATTAGACTAGTACTTCATGATGGTAAAATCGCGATCAGCGGTGTTTCTATCGATTCGTGGGTTCATATCACTTGTACAAAGATTGGTACTTGGTGTGCCGTGTCGTTAAAACCGTCGAGGCTAAAATTCCTTAGGTTGGAGTTGGGTGGAAGTTCTCGCTTGTTGCCAGTAGCCCTCATATTTTTTTTCCGAAATACGACGCTAATAAACAAACATAACTGTCAAAAATGTGTTCCGATTTGAGTTCAGGCTCTCAGGTACAGTGAGAATATAGCCTTAATTAGAGCATAACCCCAGTTTGTAATCATATTGAAAGTAAAATATGACATTCACATGTTTATCGCTTGCTAACCGCTCAGTGGCGTACTAAAAGTGTGATTTGGGGGGTTACCCCTCCCTCAATGCAGATTGTTGATGTTTAACATAAAAATTACGTCTTAACGCTTTTATCCACATGTGTTAAAATATATACTCCCCCCCTCCTTCATAAAAGAAATTTGTGTACACCACTGCAGCCGCTATTTTTTATTGAAAATAAAATCGAGGAGAATTAGGAGATTCTCTAATGTAATTTATTCCAAAGTCGCATGAATTTATTTGCAGCTGATAGGGAATATTTATTGCGTGGAATAAAATTTCTGAGAGCTATAAATAACATATCAGTAAGGAATACTATTAAGTTTTCATAAAATAAAGGTCAAAGAACCAGACAAGTTAAAAATTTAAAATTATCCAGACAAGACAATCTTTATTTTTTACTCAGTTATCGGAATGAATCTTATTAACTATTCTACCCCTTGCTACAGACTGGTTTGAGAAAACTGAAACGTACTTTTATAGTTCCACTGCGTAATTCGTAACCAGTGCCCGTGTAAATGGAGGCATTATTACACGGTAATAATATGTTTGCTTTGTATACTTTTTGCAGCTCACGAGATGGTACGCATGCACTAAAGAGCAGGAAAATCTCTTTTAACCCGAGAATAATTTATTAATATGATCAGTTCATCACTCAAATTATAAAATGCACTCCGAAAAGTCGAGGAAAATTTTTTGTTGGAAATGAGGTTTAAGTTAAATAATTACTTGATTTTTAAAGGATTATTTCAGTAATAAAAAGACAATTTTTTTGTTAGTTTTTATTACTGATCTCGAAGAATAGATATAAAAAATGTTATACCATTAGTTTTTTTCTCTGTATATATAAATAAAAAAAAAGTTTTTCCTGAGGTAGTAAATTTATTTATCTCTCACACACAAGAGAACAATAATAAAAAAGCAGTTAGTCCTGTTCAATATTCTGGTTACAAATTGCCAATAAGGCACAATTTTCAGTTCAATCAACTACTTCAAGCTCAAAAATAACACAGCATTACATCATAATTGCGTATCTGAAAATTTAAGGAACGCGTTTGTACTCAAACTACATAAAACATGTAAATTACAGTTTTACAATTAAAGCAATGAGTATAAACAGTTGTACAAGGTGAACAAAAAAAGTCCTTGCCGTTTGCGCGTTTCCAATGAAAGAAGTGAGAATAAGTATGCAAATTCATGTATGACGTGATTGAGAAGCCGTCAGTCGAGAGTAGGAGTATCAGTTGTTATAAACGTAGGTCCGCTGCTCCCATTCATCAATCGGAACTCATGCAGTAGAGAAGCGAAATGGACGTATCGAAGGAGCTCGTTCGGGGTTGTTTACTTTACGACTTCAAAGTGGGCTGGCTTATCAGCCGCTGCATCAAGTCACCGAATGTGTCAAGCGTTTGAGGATAGTGCTGTCAATGAACGTACGACAAGGCATTGGTTTCAAAAATTCAGGTTGGGAGATTTGTCCCTCTGTGATAAAGCTCAAACATGACGACCACAGGCCTTGGATGACGAAGCCCTGCAGGCTGCCATTAAGAAGGACAGTAGTCAAACGTGTGGTGAACTTGCCAGACAATTCAACACTTCCAGTGAAACGGTTAGACTTCATCTGCACCGCTTAGGTAAGACGTACAGGCTGAGTAAGTGGGTTCCTCATACGCTGTTGGAAGTCCATAAGCAACAACGAGTGACAGCCTGTTTATTGTTGCTTTCTCGCCAGCATAGCGCATCCATATTCAATCGGGTGCTGATCAGTGACGAGAAGTGGGTCTTGTATGACGCACCCAAGCGTTCCAAGCATTGGTTGTCACTCCAGGATACTGTCCCTGCACAACGCAAGAGCACATATGCACCCACGCAAGACTATGCTTTGTGTCTGTTGGACTTGTCGTCAAGTGGTTCACTATGAGTTACTAACAACGGGCTAAACGTTCACTACGGACCTGTATTCGCAGCAATTGGAACGTGTACAACAGGTATTGCATCAGAAGGAGCCAGCACTGGTTAATCGAAAGGGTGTACTGTTATTGCATGATAACGCGAGGCCGCATGTCGCGTGGGTGGCCAGGAATACGATGCAGTGACTTGGTTGGGAGACTTTGTGCCATCCTCCTTACTCACCTGACCATGCACCACCCGATTACCACCTCTTCCATTCCTTGGACAATCATCTTCGTGGTAAATCCTTCACCAATGAAGCAGACGTGCGCCAAGCTCTCACAAACTTCTTTGCGTCCCACACCTACGAGTTTTATCGCAAGGGGATTGAACAACTAGAGACACGTTGGCAGAAGGTGCTGGATGCCGATGGTGATTACTTCGAGGACTAAAAATAGGCTACGCTGTTTGTATGTCATGTTCTTTTGGTTCATTAAAAATGGCAATAACTTTTTTGTTTACCTTGTATAATTTGTACAATGGGGGCTGGTTTAAGCAATTAAAATCCTTGAATGTTATTTTGAAGCTCGAGCTTAAATGCATACTGAAGTAAAATTCAGTATAACGGTACTGAAAGAGAAATTTAAAACAAGGTGAAAAACCGTGTAATACTCGAAGAAAATTTCTTATATACTATTTATAAAATTTAAGTAATATAAGTACAGAAAAATACAGCTCTTTTATTGCAAAGTTAGACTAAAACAATTATGTATGGATTCTCTATGGGTTAAGGAGAAGTGCATATTTCCATAACATATAAGTTTTCGAAAAAGTTTTCGTTTTCTTTAATTTTTAAATTTCAAAAGCATATTTTCGTAAAGCTTCAATCGTAAGTTTATAAGTTAGAAATGCAGAAGAAAATCTGCACAAATTTTTATCTTGGGTTATTATTAATCTTAAATCATGAATTAGCGTTTTAATTATTATGAGACGCCAATATTTTTATTAGAAACCATTTCCCTTATTTTTCTTGAAGAAATAAGGAGTTTTTTCTGGTAAAAATATATTCCAGATAAGGAAATATATATGTAAAACTGTACAAAGTATGTATTATATTTTTTCTACTCAGACAATAAGTGTTCTTAGAAATTTCTTCTAGACACTCTACATACTGTCAATGGGTCCCCTCCTATGTTGTATTAAATTGTAACGAGATAGCCAATAGTTGTGGCCTAGTTTTCCACTGCTGACACCTTGCAGGGTGACATTTGTCTAACTTTTGCCAAACTCTCTATTAAAAGTATGGAATTAAATGCGTTTTGGAGAATACCCCCTGCTCACCCTTGGTATTTTTAGAAAAAAACCTCGTTGGTGTCATCAACTTAATATTCCTAGGGATGAATAAAAGGCTCTCGCGTTTTTTTAGTGGTCACATCAAATCTCTTACTTTTCAACAGGGCCGGAAAGTCTTTCCAGAGTGTCATCGGTTTCGAGGCTGATCAGGCCTCCCCCAGTCATGTTCTTGATTGCTTGAGTTTTACTATTGACGATGTCTTTGGAAATCCTATTTTATCTCTGGATTTTTGGCGATTTTTGGTTTTATGGAGATGGTGTAGCTAAGCTATACCATCTGGGATAAGAAACAACAACAGATGAAATTTTATTTACTCCTTTTTCCGTCTAACTGTTGTTAAAATGAAGTTATTATATAAGATTCTGTATTAGAGAAAGTGCTACGTACTTTTTAAGTAAATATCTGACAACAATAATTAAATTACTACTACACATGCACATTTAAAATCACCTTTAACTTTTAAAACTAATGTTGAAATCAATAATTATAATCAGGTATTGATATCCTTAAATATTTTTATAGTGTTTGAGAAAAAATATATTTAATTTAAATTTCGAATAAACGCTTCCTATTTACCTTTTAAAATATATGAATTGCTACAAATTATTCTCAAGATTTCTACATAAACTGCATATTTTTTTATTTCAGAAAAGGAAAAAAGGAAGAGGAATGGCCTCATAATACAAATGAAATTTCTGTGCGATTGTAAGAAAAGTTTTGTGAAGACTTTATATAAAAACAAGGATTGAATTGAAGTATGGATCCTTCTGAAAGCATGCAAGCATTTTAATAGTAGCATGCTTCTATTTGTAATTTCAAATTATGCATCATGTGATAAATTCATCACAAATACTTTTCATCATTCATTTGATATTGTAAATAGGAATTTGTATGTTTAACTTGTGCTTGTGTACGAACTAACTTATTTTTTATCATAAGCTAGGATACTTTTTAAGAATATTTTAAGTTAAATTCTTTTGATAAATTAAAAAATATAAATTAAGCTGCATTTTAAAAAATAGTGCCTTATATATATTTATTATATATATAAAAGTTTAATAAGTAATAGATTTTTGTTACATTTTCTTATTTTTGTACAATTTCCTACAAAAGGAATAATAAAATGCAATGCTGGAAACTTTTCTGTGTTCTTATTTCATAAATGATGTGACATTACACAAAAGAATAAAGTTGTACTAATTCCAAAAGTATTTTCTGAATTACAGGGGACAGTGAGAAAGTGTTATTTGCGTCTGACTTTTAATATATCTTTTTTCTTTTACCAATGTTATAAATCTACATAGATTGAAATTTTAAATAATTAAATTTATTATTTTTACATACATTTTATTAAAGTAATTTTAATGCATATAATTCTTAAAGGATAATGAAAAATGAATGATACATTCAAATTGTAAATTAAAGATGTAAATGTAAATGATTTTTTTTTATTTGAATTTCATCTGATAAATAACTATGATTTTTTTAAAAGAAATAAATACTTTTATTGAGAAGAAAAATTATATATCCGTAGAAATATTTTTAATTTTGATAATTATTCCAGAAATCGATTCACATAAAAAAAAAATTACGAAGCAAAAAATTTCATTAGTTTAAAACGTTTAGTAAATATTTTTATACATCTCTTTACTTCAAATATATTTATTTTCGCTTCTTTCTTTTTAGTCACAGTATTATTGATGTGTTTTTTCAAAGATTATTTAACACTTGAACTGATGATGAGAATAATTTGTTTTAAATGCATTTGTATTAAAACAGCTTTGACAAAAATATATAAGACTTACATTGGAAAGAACTAACTTGGTCTGAATTAATTGCTATATGGGGGGGGGGGCATGCTCTTTACAAACATTCAAAATACTGAACATTTACATTTTTTATCACAAAATATTTTTGGCATAGTACTTTCTCCGAATCCCTAAACTAATAAGAGATTTTTTACATGGAATAAGATCATGAAAGCCATAAAAAATTTATGATACTTAAGGAGAAACAACACAAATCAATTTTGACTTTAACTACACTATTAAAATCCATAGGTAAACAAATGTATGTATCTAATATGAGTCTATCTTCTCACGCAGAACCGCCCCAAAGGTACCAAAAGACTAGAAATGACCTGAGGAATCCATTTTGACCATTTGAATTCCGTGCAATCAGTTAAAAAGATATTAATTTAAAACTTTAAAAACTGGTTTTCGCGTCAATTTTTCTGCATTGTTGTAACAATGGCAAGTTGGCGTCGAAAATCGGTTTTAAGCCAAGTTGGTAATTCCAAGTTGTTACACTATTGACTGCATTAATTCACTTAGTTTAAAAAATAAATGCTTTATATAAATATATATATAAATATGTGATTAACTTGAAATATATTATTAAAATTCCAATTTCTACAACGTATGACCTTTTTCTCAAATTTCTATGGATTTTTTTGGATTTAAATTTTTTTAAAAAATTAAGATCTATATTTTTCAAGTAGATTGGTACATTATTTACCTTTGTCAACGCTGCCAAACTAAACTGAGATGGAATATTGTAAAGCTTCTTTAAAAAATTATGCAGTTTTGTAATTTTGAAGTTTTTTATTTTTCTGCCTTTTTATACATAAAATATTTTTTAAAAAGACAATTTTTCATTTCAAGGAGCCATAAAAAAAGTGCCGAAATCTTCAAATGCTTGTACTAATTAATTGTGGTAAACCTACGACACACACACACACAGAATTCACGAGTTTGAGGGCTTATAAAGCATGTGTGTGCGGAAAGATAATTTTCTGATGCATCACAACTAATAGTTTTTATTCATTTTTTTTTTATTTTTAAAAAAGTGATTTAGTGAAAAGCTTTAAAAATATAAAAAAATGCTGAAATTTTTTTATTAGATAGTATTATTTTCATTTTGAATCTTTCTTTATACAATTGAAGCAAATAAATGCTTAGGTTTCCCTTCCACACTTTTTTTTAGTTACATACTAATAATTAAATAAGCTGTCGTTTTAATAGTTAATTGTAAAAAAAAATTCATTAATTCTTTAATAGAAATGGATATAAATTAATATTTTTGGTAAAACTAAATCAGTATCGTTTTCTATTCTTCATTACAAAATTAATTATATAATAAAATCGTGCATTGTCTTGTGAATAAAACTAGATTAATTTTGTAAATTACAAATTGAACATAGAAATTCAAAGAAAGATTTATCACTGGAAAAAAGAGAGGGAAAAAGAGTTTGTACACGAAAAAGAGCCCGTTTAACGCCGGGCTAAGCCGTGGAAAAAGAAACTTGTCTGTAAAGGAAAAGAAATTGAAGACATTAAGGAAACGATCATTTTGATGACATTAGTATAGAAATCCCTCACATTGCGCATGCACCCTTACTAGAAAGTGATGGTATCGAGACGGAAAAAGAGATTTCCATTGGGATAAAGTTATACTCTCGGAAAAAGCCTGTACAACTCCGGGCTAAATGGAGGGGAAACAGACACACCCGATGGAGCAAACAAGTGGAAGAAATTTCGAAAAAGGAATTTTAATGACATTGATATAGATGATGATGATGAATGCCCAGAGGAACCGAGCTCACCCGAAGAGGGTTTAGAGCTACAACAGATCCCTCGGGAAACAACTACCCTCACGTCCAGTTTTTATTGTAGAAAAAAAAATAACATTAAAAAAAAGTTACTTTGGAATCAAATTTTCAGTTGATGACACCACTTCCTGTTGATATTTTCCCGCCATTTGGTTCTTCAGTTTTCAGAAAAGGAAATGATTCATCGAAAGGAGGATTACTTTTTTCGAGATCTCCACCCCCATTTTTTTTAAAAGAAGATAGCAGCAGTGAAAAATAAATAAAGGGAGATAAATTATTGAATTTTATTGGAGATATAATTTTTTGCTAAAAAATAATAAAGTAAAATAAAACAGGAAATTAACCTGAAAGTATACTAATATTGTTAACCAAGAGTTAAACCAGGAAGCTGCAAATAATTGTGTGAGAAATATAAATAGGGTTCAGAGATTAAGAATAAAAAAAGAGGGTGAAAAAAAAAGGCAGGAAACGTTTGTGGAAGAGGAGGGGGGGGAGGGAAAAACCGCTTATGTGTGACCACAAAAGAGTACCGACCAAACCCCCCCTAAGGAATCTGATCCCGGACTGTAGAGGCAATTTTAATACATGATTTTAGTTTAGAGTGAGTGAATGGAGGGATTTTTAAGGATAGATTGGAACCAGGCTTTTTTTAGCATTTTGAGATGGAGAGACCAAATGGAAATCTTTAGTCAGAGGACATGCGAATACATAATGGTCAGCGTCCCCCACAGAACCACAAAGACAATTGGGAGTAGCTTTTAATTTGAAGCGATGCAAATGGGCCATGGTTTGTTAAGAATTGGGTAACGTAACTGGAATGGGGATTGATATCTAAACTTGGTTTGGGAAAGAAGGATTTGATTCTTAAGCCAGTATTAGAGTTTGACCACCAACTCTCCCAGTCCTCAATAAATTTGTTTTGAAGGATTTTGATGACATAAGAGCGAGGGCCTGGGGACACTCACCTCAACACCATTAGTAGTAGCGACTTTAGCAAAATAATCTGCAATATTATTAAAAAATTATTATGATGAGCCTTAACCTAGAAAATATTATAAAAGTTTCAGTACATAGAGAGTTTATTCTTAATTAAATTAAGATAGGCAGATTTATTGTTAGGACTTTTAAGGAAAAGAATGGATGATAAAATATCAGTGTAAATATTAATTTTAACATTTTTAGCAACCGTCCATATAGGATACCAAGAGGGGATGGGGAAATTTCCACGGGAATACACTCGAAAAAGCCCGTGCAACGCCGGGCCAAATGGAGGGGAAACAGACACATCCGATGAAGCAAACAAGTGGAAAAAATTTCGAAAAAGAAATTTTAATAACATTGATATAGAAATCACATACACACGAGGAAATTCTGATACTAAGAGGGGAAATTTCCACGGGAATAAAGTTATACACTCGAAAAAGCTCGTGCAACGCCGGGCCATGCTGCTAGTTCTAATGTGAAACACAGAACTGATATATATATATATATATATGCGTATTACAAAAATGAGACTTTTCCATTATACAAATGTGATTATATGCAGAGGCGGTAAAAGGTTCGAGACCCACGGGTTCAAGAGTCGAACAACTAAAATAATGAAAAGAGATTTGCTGACCTCAAAATAAAATGTATTGCATATAAAAAAAAATTCAACGGCTAAAGAAAAATTTTAACTGTATTTTAAGAAATTAAGACCTTTACTAAAGAGCTTGCAGTTTTGCTATACACTTTACTACTTGATTTCTCATTGGTAAATTTGTCAGTTATTTTTGCCGTATTTGTTTAATCCCAAGCATCTTGTGTTCCATATGGCCATGTTGTTCAATTTGTCTTATCTCCCATAGTATTTCTTAAATAATCTTTAAATCGGTTTAAAACTGAAGATCTCTCACCTGATGCATTCTATATCTATATTATATTGCTAAAATATTTTTTAAAGTATCTCTTCATTAGGATTTCTCTTGCAAATCGATAAATTTCTAGTGAGGGGTCTTCATTGTATATCTTTGTTTTCTTATAGAAATAGTAAAAGAATTAATATAGTCAAAATTAAGATTCAATATCGTCTTTGTAAGTTCCCTTTAGTTTTTGTGTAGGTTTCTTCTTAATATCAGGTAGTAATCTCTCGTCAAAAAATACAGTAAAATGTTCTATAACAGTTTAATACATATAAGCTGTTCGGGATGGTTCTGCTCTTGCTCTATCGCATATGACAAAAAGAATTCACTATTAAGTTTTCCTTCTTTCAAAAATTAATAACCGACTTTTTTACTTTCACCGAAAATTTTTTCTTTTGCTTGCCCAGCTTCTTCTTCAAACGAGAGTCCTTATAAGTCAGTTGCTTCTACTTTTATTTTTAAAAGTTCATTTCTGAAATTTTTGATATAATATTCTAGAGGTTTTAGATCTTTTTAATAATTCATACTCACCTTATTTCAATGATTTGCTAGAATGCTTTGAATGATTTTGGACTCCAAGCCGTACTTGGCATCAGTCAGGCTAAGGCTCCCAGGGATTCTGCATCCCTCGATGTGGGGTTTGCGGGGGAGGGTGTACGTTACGCCACTGTATGATGACGGCTGTATATTGATTAGAAGAAGGCCAGGTCAGGGCCTGCGAACAACTTTCTGTGCCCTAGACACATTGGGCCTGCACCTAAGTTACGGTCTGGTGTGAGCAGTTTTCTTTGATTGCAGGAGCACTCTCGAGGTTAATTCACATACCCTAACTGCAAACTTGTACGTCAGTCTGGTGATTAAACTGTTGCACTACCATTTATGAACATCATTTAAGAGAGTTTCAACAGGTTAAAAACCTACTCTATTAGAGTGTCAGCATGTTACTTTGACCTGCTTGATCACCAGATATTTCTCCAATCACAAGGAGGGGCAACTACAGTGTCATACCCAACAGGAATCCCAACCTTATATTGACCGATCAAGAGCAACATGCTTGCAATTCCATCCCACAAACTGATACCCGATACTTGTACGATACAATGTATGCCTATTTGCATGCTTGCATTTAAAATTCTGCCAGTTACATCGGTTTTTAATGTATCATCATTTCACATTTTAGATCTCTTCTCGCGCTTGTATTAACCTGGAACCTTGAAAGTTTAGTCAATTAAATATGTTACCTGGGCAAATGTATTGCCGAAGTTACATTAGACTACATTAACTTTTTCTTGATACTGAAAGCCCCCCCCCCCCATAAATGTAAGATGTATCTGAGAGTAACTAAGCACAGTTGTGAACTAAAAACGAACATGTTTCGCTTCAATACTATTCGTTTGTTCGATAGAAAATTTGTTCAAAAAACGCATGCGAAAAATTTGCACAGATTGCAACAATACAGATATACGGAAGAAAGATGGCTAGGGCTAGCACGACTCCAATAAGTGAAAATCATCGGGGTTATACAATCAGGGATGTCTTAGGACTTGTTAAGATCTTGGGCCCCTGCTCAAATGTAAGCCCCACCTATGACCCTTAAAAGCAGGAGCGTAGTTACCCCCTATCATTGATACGGGGCCCAACTACAGGGCCTCAATAAAGAAAAAAATCGTAAAATGTTAAGGGTCTCCAAGTTATTTTGTGATACAGGACCTCCTCATGACTAGTTACACCAGTGCTTAAAAGTAGACAATACACGGTATACGTTGTCAAATACTCGTACAAACAGTAACCTTAAACAAATCAATGTGTATGACTTACATTTGCACAAACCAGCTCGACCGACTTCTGTTTTTTGATTGAATGAATAATAATGGTAAGCGTAGGCCTAAACATGGACAACGGTCATCATATAATAATGCAGTCTTGCTACTGTTACCAGTTGACATATAGTCTGAAATTTCTAGTTTTTCGGAGAATACATTCGGAAATAACATTTGACCTTAAAAATTATTCGAACCATAATCTTATAAAGGCTGACTCGAGAACGAGACGAGAACAATGAAGCCAAAGGGCCAGTTGGCCCATGCCTTAAAACGTGCCTGGTTACAGTATTTGTTCAAGATCTTTTTGTTGCACTTTGAATTTGTAACAAGAATCCATCAAGCTTGGGGCCCCTACTGGCACTGGGGCCCTGGCGGCCCAGCCGCTTAATCCGCCTCTGATTATATGCATAATGGAAAAATTATTTTCGATTATACATACATATATCATTTTTCCTTATGCTTGACGCACGGCTTGTAAAATTAAACAACTATTGTGTTTAGTGTAATAATGGAAATAAAATATTTAAGATGAGCCGAAATTAGTGTAATATTTCTAGGTAATGTAAATTATTTATAGATGGATAACGAAATACAAATTTTAATGTTGAGTTAGAAATAAAATTACAAGAAGGATAATAATAAACTTTTGTGGGATCGTTACAATTTATATTGTTACTGAAATGAAAAATATGTTCAGACACTAATGCTCCGTGCATATTTCAAATATTTCGCAACCTAATTCATAACTTCAAAATGAATTAAGGGTGTTTCTTGAGATATTTATCTTTCATAGATAATACAATCTATGTATAAAGGTTAAAAAATATTCTGTTTCATAAAAAAAACTTTGCTTTAATAGACATTATAGTTGAGGTTAATTTTATATCACAGCATATGTTAACAAATCTTAAATTCTACCATTATTAAATGCATCACATCTAAACATATGATGAGCATATTTAGATTTTTAAAAATTTCCCTTTAATTTCAGAATTTTTTTTAACTAAGTGAATAAAAATATATTATAAGAAATTTCAACATACTCTTGTAGTTTTAATGCACAAATAAGTTAGATAACACTAAAAATTAAGTATATTAGAGTATATAATAAAATCGCCAATGCGCATTAATGACATTGCAACAATGTTAGATGGCGTCTTGTCTTGCACGGAGAAACAATTACTCCAACCTAAGTATCAAAAACAGGAAGTGGAAATTCAGTATTATAAATTTACTTTTGAAGAGGTGTTTACTTGTCTGTAACCTGAATCTATCTTCAGTAATGCGTCAAAAGGTGAAGGTCCTTTCTGTTGAGGTTAAATTATGCACAGAATATAGAAATATATTACGTAGGTGTGGTTTCGCATTTGTTTATTGCTCTGAAACGCAATAAAAGACGCAGAGAAACGTACTGGGTGTCCAGAAAATGCATGCCTATTTTCAAAAGGTGGTATAAGTACAGATCTGAAAATATCCCAATATATCTGAATTGAAAACAAATAGTATGCGTATATATTCCAGGTACAAATATTTGATAAAGAATTATGTTATTTGTTGTTATTTTTATAGGCCTTGAATTCGGAAACAAATTGTATTATTGACATTTAATGCATTTTTTTTATTGGAAAAGCAAAAATGTCACACAAGCAGTAAACAAGATATACGTAACTTAAAGAGTAGGTGCTTTAGCTAAAGGAAGTATGCGGAAGTAGTTGGGTTTAAAGGTGGTGATTTCAACCTTGAAGATCAAGAACGCTCCGCTGGGCCTCCAACACAGATGAAGTTCGAATTTAAATACTGATAAAAAATGTTAAAAATATCAAAATTCACCATCCAGGAGCATTTTGTGAAATTTAGACACTCAAACCACTTGATGTTTAGACTCCCTACGATTTAACGGAGAAAAAATTTATGAATCATATTTCCATTTGCGACTCGCTTCAAAACATAACTTAGAAGTAAGTTATGACAAGGGGGAAAGGGGTGAAAAATGAATAATTTACAGTAGAGTTAAAAATAATCATGGGAAAAAAGTGCAATGAACCAGACTTTATTCACTTCAAATGTCGGCCTTCATCCGAAGAACGCCATTTTTGTTATCTAGTGAGATTGGAAAGGAATCATCATTATGAGCTTTCACTAAACAAAGAGGCTATAAATTCAGAAAAAAATTGCTCTCAATTAGATTCATTAAAGATAGCAACTGAACAAATTCATTCAGAAATAGTGAATCGGAAGGGCATCGAGTTTCATCAGGAACGGCCTCATTTGTCTCTAACAACTTGACGAAGGTTAAGAGCTCAGTTGTGGAATTCTCCTTGTAGTGGAACTTTATTCCTCAGTGTGGAACTTTATCTCATTCACCAGAATTTCTACTTAATTTGCAGATTTCTACTTAATTCGATCATTACGAAAAATGTTTCATGGGAAAATCTGACAGGCTCTCGAAGGAAAATTTTTTTTGAATTTCATGAAAGATGGTGAAAGGTTCATAGAACAAGATGGCTTCTAAATATTTTAATAAATGTACACCAAAATTAAATGTGCTGTGTGCTTTAGCTTTCTTTAAAAGTCCGCCTTAACTTGCCGGTCAATTTGATAAATTTCTTTGTTAATTGGAATACAACTGAAAAAAAATCTTTGCTGGTTTTCGTAAATCATTATTACGTATATGGAATGTTAATGCATTAAAATTAATACTAATTTTTACGTTAAGAAAATATTGCTACATTTAAGAAATGAGGCCTTCTTCTTATATCGTTTTTGATAAACAATGAAAAACTTTATTTTCTCAACTTTCTTTGAAACATTATAATATAATTTATTTTTCTTTAAAAGCTATGAAACTTTTACTGATTGTACTATGATAGAAGAGTAAAAGCTGTTTAAATTGAATCAAAGAAAAACTTTTTAACCAGAAATTCACTTACTGTGTTCGATATTTTATGCATAAAAAATTTAGTATTTATATTTTTAAATTAAAGATTTTGAGAAAAAAAAAGAAAAATAGAGACTTGGAAATGTCTGATAAGTAAAACATTCTGCATATCTGAATAAAATTTTAGATAATTTATCTTCTGTTAAACTATTACAACAAAATTTTTCATAAGTACAATTTACTTTTTTTAAGAAAAAGAAGTTTTTCTCAGAAATATATATGTTGCTCTGGTGAACAATTATACAGAATATAGTCATGCACTGATAAGATTCTGAGAAATCATACTTTTTCGAAAAGTATATGATATAAATTTTTATTTTATACAGAGATATTTCAAATATAGCAGAGTGTTTCTTAACTATAGCATGTAAACACCGAAAGATTTAAAAAAATAAATAAAATCTGGAGCTTATAGAAATTCTAACCTATTATCTACAATAATTAAAAATAGGTCCATCGTAAAATAATTTTCATACCTGTTTATTTTAAGATAAACAAATGCTTTGATGTTTTTACAAATGGAGACAAAGAAATTCTTCTTATTCATTTATTTTCTATGCTGTAATTTTGCTCCTTTACTCTTTTAGTAAAACGAATAAGATTCAAATAGCGAAAGCAATCACAAATGCTTCATTTTAGAAAACTGCTGCTTACTAATATTGCAAATACTTAATAATAACTAATATTGCTTCTAATGAAATTAAAATTGTTACTGATGTTTAAATTCTTGGCATTAAAAGTTTTATTACATAGAATTAATTAAAGTATTTTATTTTTCACCCAGTTCTGTTAAATGACTATATTTTATTAAAGAAAAGTGGATGCTTAAAAAATGTTCACAAGTTTAAAAATTCATTTTAGAATAAACTGATATTTAATTTTTGTTATTTTGTGAATTATTACTCTTTTATGGAACCAAAAACTTAAAAACTTTCAGGAGAGTGATTTTCAACCACTGTGACTTGGCACTTTTGTGTGCCGCCAAATTTTTTTTAACTATTAATTATACTCTGAGAAAAAAAATTGAAATCCGAATTCGAATAATTCGGCCTTTTTATAGAAATAAACAAAGGGTATTCGTGGTATATGTTACATTCTTTTCTGGATTTATAGTAGTATATAACATATAAGTAAAGTTCTTTTTAACTTATTTTATTGTTTGTGCGCCGCCAAATTTAAAAAATTTTTAAAGTGTACAGCAACAAAGAAAAGTTTGAGACTCACTGATTTAGGAAATACTTACATTTAAAAAAAGTCACATAGGAAAATAATTTTACAACTACATAAATGGCGTTAGATTTTTGTTAAAAAACACCTATAATGATTTATTAAAAGAAAGATAAAATTTAGGACAATAACTATATAAAATTGGAATGATATGATCATTAACTTAACGTATTAGTAGGTATAGTATTTTTTCTTTTAGTTTTGCGCGTTGTGTGTATAATCTCTTTTATTATAAAAACAAGGCACATGTTACTCCAAAATTCTTAAAAAACATTAAACTTTCATATCTATTTATTAACTGAATGCACTTAATGTACATTGACAAGAAAGTTCAAGTACAATATTATGTATTTATCAGGTTTAAAATTAAGAAAAAATCTATGTAAAATTAGAAAAATGTTTAATGTACATAACCATATCATCGAAATTATGCTCAAAACTTTTGCTCCTGATAATTTTGAGGAACTTTTAACCATAACAAAGCAGAAGAACCATCATTGAAAAGTTAATTTATGCTCCTTCAAACTATAATAACTATAGTTCTCGACAAACTATAATAACGAACGAAAAGGAAAAAGACTTAGCATTACATTATGTTTCTTTCTAAATATTAATTTTTATCATTCATTTAAAGTTATGAGCTTTTTATATATCCTTATGGTTTTAACATTGCATTTAAATTTGTATTTCATGCGCATATAGTTTTACACTGCTGGCCACTGTAAATGCAACACCAAGAAAGACAAGAGATAGCACAACAAAATTTATTTTCTAGATAACATGTTGACCAAGTATCAAATGATGAAATTTATAGACTTCTGTGAAATGTGGTTCCTGCCAGAATCAGTAGCCAGAGTAGCCGCCATTGTAAGAGATCACCGCTGCCACACGCCTCGGCATTGATTCAAAGAGACTTTGGATGTGTTATTGGGGGTACAGCAGGGATATTCCATAATACCCGGTGCAGGACCAGTGTGGCGGTGCAAAACGCAGCTGTTCAGCATCCTCTCTCCACGGTGTCTCCAGACTCGAATCCGACCATCGTGGTGTTGCAGGCAGATGCGTGACTCGTCAGTAAAGACAACTTCATTCCATTCTGCTGCCCACATCCTTCTTTCATAGCAGCGGAGATGTCTGTGGTTCTGCGTCAAGGGTAGACCAAGCAATGGACGTCTTGCGGACAGACCACTCTGCTGTAATGGCGTCGAATGGTACGTGCAGACACTGAATGATGCGTTACAGACTCAATGTGCTGTGCTATGGTTTGTGATGTGACTGAGCGATCCGTCACTGCCATGCGCACAATTTTCCTGCCTCACGTGAAGTGGTGCACTGAGTGGATGCGATCGACCACGTCGGTCCGTCGTACCCTCCTGCATCCAACGGTCACATATTCACATTACAGTTGTTTGGTTTCGTCCAACACGACTACCGATTTCCTGAAAGATAATCCACAATCTCGGTAGGCCACTATCCTTCCTCTGTCGAACTCGGATACTTGATCAAAAGCTGATCGCTGTTTTCTACGAGACATAACTGATCGTTTTTTGAAAAAACCACAAGAAAAACACAATTGTCGAACTTGAAATCGTCGAAATCTCCAAGCCTTAAATAGCGTTTTGAGGTGGCGCCACAGGCGTGCGTGATGTGTGTCTGTGCTGAAATTCTAATCATTTGCATATCTCACCTCCGCTAATGCATGTTGTAAACTTCATGTTATTTGCGTACTTCTTTCAGGGTGTTGCATTTACGGTGGCCAGCAGTGTATAAAAAATATGATCAAAATGTTACATACATAAACGATGCAGTTTTTCTCTTATCAGATACTTATCTCCGTTTTCATGCTAAATTAATGTCTCCTATAACGCTATTTCTTCAACATACACCTCTTTCAGGCATCGCGTGGTACTTGTAGGAGAGTTGCCTGTACATATAAAGACGAATATCTTTTATTATTATTTCTGTATTTCTCTCTCATGTGTACGTAACGTATATAAAATACATTATAGATAAAAGACACATTTAAATTCAGTTATTAAAGATGGTTGCGGAATTATTTATTAATGAAGCAGGCTAAGGGAGGATTATATTAGGTCTACCTGGAAAGTTCTGTCCATTCCGGCAAAAAATTTCAACAAGTATGCGCATATTCATTTGACGCATATTTGGCTCTCTCTTTTTATCACTGATTGCACAACTAACCTAGAAAATGAACTACAACTGATATGATGTTAGTATTATGTTAAACGCGATCGTTGCATCCATGATTACTAAGTTTATTTACGCCACTGTATTTTGTACGAATTCCAAGAAGGAAGAAATGCCACAGAAGTGTGTAGAAATATATTGATAGTGTTTGGTTAAGTTACAGATTCTGGTTGTAAATGCAGAGGAAGGTTCGAAAAATTTCAAGTAGGTGATTTTAGACCTTTTTGATAAACCAAGAGCAGATTGTGGAAAACCTTGATGCAGCTCAACATGACATTAGGAAATTAGTGTTGGTGTTGAAACGTTCCAGACGGGTGCCACATAATTTAAGTGAGAAGTATTTGAATGATGACTGCATATCATCATAAAAACATCTTAGACTTCCCGGAGAAAAATGTAACTCTTCTGTTCTTTGACCAGATGATAACAGGGGGACTTAAGATTTTTTTCTCAGTCAAATTAGATTTGAAAATTAATGTTATATTGGAAAAAACAAAGGCAAAAAAAAAGGTTTCCCAGTATCACCATAGATGGCAGCACCAGATTGTACATACATAAAACAAGTTATTTTTTTATATTTCATTTACGCAATAGATGGCAGCACGAACAAGTGAACATATCACAACCAACACCTGTTATCACAACACACTAAAAGTTGGAAGTCTTAAAAACAGTTCAGTTGAAAATTATTGAATTCTAAATATATATATATATATATATATATATAAAGGGAAATGATGTGAATTATTTGCTTTGGATCATATATGTTTTAGGACATAACCAACTTAAATTTGTATTCTTTTTATACGATTATATATTTATTCATTTTTTTCAAAAGAAACCATGTGTAATCGGCAACACGTTTTTTCTTTCTATTAAAACTGCATTTAGGTAATTAAATATTCTAAATGATCGCTTTAATAATTTCTTCGAAAATTCTCTAAGGGATTTGATTGATATTTAAATTTATTTTTTAAAAATAATCTTATATATATTTTTTTGTCTTTTAATACACGAATAAAATTAATTTAAGGCTAATGTGAGAAAATTTGATATGTGATATATTCGTAGAAAAGCTATAATTATTCCTCGAGAAATAATTAATCTTTGACTACCTCGGAAAAACAAAGCTTAGTCAAAGTTATTGATAATCTAAATACCTATTTTACAAAAATTTTGTTTACAAAATAATTCTAACAAAGAAAAAAAGTGGGGGTGTGTGTGCGGGGGGGGGGTGATTTTAACAGGTAACAATTTAAACAGTTATTAAAACTAAAAAAAATTAATCAGCCAAATTTTAAAATTCAGATTTTCTTTTTTTCAGATTTAGGAAAAATTCTCTGATTACAAATAATAAATAGATTTTTTTTTTCTTTTGGAAAACGAAATGTAAAGAGAGTAAATATGTATGCGTCATCTTAGATATAATTGTTAAGCATGACTTATGTTTTTTTAAAGTTATTATTTGCATCGGTTTTGTTAATGCAAGGACCCGTGATCAAGCTGCACCCAAATTTCTTTTCTTACGAAAAAATAAGTAGTATTCTAGATATAAAATTCTACCTGTTCAAGGAGGAAAAATGAAATGATAGAATGACAAGGAGAAAAAAAGGAAAACAAGGAAAGATTTTTTAGATCTCCCTAGGATGTGTTATTCAGATTTACCAAATAGAGTAAAGCCCATGAGAAAACTGATTTACGATGACGAGAGGCTCGAGATCGTAAATTCTGTATTTATCTGAAAAATACCCTGAAGCCCTGAAGTGAGCGTGAAAAAAGCCCTGGAGTGTAAAAAATATAGATTGAACGTAATGTGCCACTTGACAGGACTGAAATATAAATCAACATTAAAAGGTTTTTAATTGTTGAAGTTCTACTTTAACAATTGTTCCACAGCAATCATGTTTGTGAAAACAAGACAGTTATTTAAAATTAATCTGTGAAATAAATTCGAATCAATAATTTTTGTAAGCTGTGAATATTTAAAAACAAAATATCCTAAGGAAACTCCATTTTCTTTTTTTTAATGAGTGATTTCTACAGTTGAATTTCTTACGCTATTTAGTTTACACTTTTCGGAGGAATTGTATATAAAGTATTCTTTTAGAGATATACTTGAGTTATGTTTTAAAGGTGAAGGGAAAATATATTCGAAAAAGTTTTGTCACATTCTAAATGATTTATAATGATGCACATCAAAAGAAATGTGTGATCATTTCTTGAATGACGGGTGAAATAGTGTAAAATAAAAACGATAGTGATAGTCATTGTAAACGAGTGATACTTTAATACCAGTAATTGTTATTTAAATCTTTGCAGCATCGCTGTAATGTTCAACACGTAAAAAGACTAACATAAAAAGTATACATTTCAAAAAAGGTAAATAAGATACATTAAATGTAATATCAGATTCACAATACTTTGAAAAAAATTTCAAAATATAATTCAGACCAAAACTAAATCCCGGGATTGGAAAAAACCACCGGGATCCGGGGCTGCAAACCCTAGTTTTATGCTCACTTACTATTTTTTTTATTTCTCTATCTCGTTATTAATTTGAAGAAATATATTAAACCATAACGTAGAATGCAGACTCAAAATAATTCTTAGTAATATTTATAATAATAAGTATATACACAGTCGGACCTCTATATTACAAAGTGGCTAAATTCCGAAAAATGTTCTTTATATGAAAAATTCATTATATATAGGTTCACCTTTCAATATATTTCATAAACCACTTAAAACAAATTTTAAATCCATAAACTCTATGTATTGAACTAAAAAGTAATTATTCACACCTTTTTGTAAATTAATATCTATTTATTATATATATATGTATACATCTAACCCATCAAAAAAAAAAAGAAAGAAAGAAAGAAAAACTGCAGGGAAAACAAGAAAAAAGAATGTCGAGGAATACATTGTATTTTCAACATTAAGAAAATAATTTTATATTAAAATTAACGAATTTTAAGGATATTTTCTAATTTAAAGTGCACAAGTAATTTTAAAGGTACATTATTTTATAACTAGAAACTATAAACATACATTACCGCATGCGTCGTTAAATTTAAATACTCATAAAATTTGTTAATTTTTGTTGTTGTTTTTGTTGGAAAAAATGCTTTGTTTCATAATACACTTCACATCTTTGTAATGCACCAAAAATCCCCTCAGACGTATTTTCTTCACATTGTAACCCGCGTCGAATTGTTTCAAATACATTTAAAATTCCATTATACGAAGGTTTATTGATTTGAGCATTATTATCTTTTTCCTGTTCATCATTGTCTTCATTGTAATTCACTGCTGTACTGTTTGCTACACTGTTTAAAATATCCGATTCAGTTAGGCATCCCGAGATTTCAGCTTCAGAATCAAGAAAAAGAAAATCATCAAGCAACACAGAATCTGTAATTTCTTGTTTTTTCTTTGGCTGTATCTATATTTTTTTCATTTCTTCTAAGGAAATATCGTTTTTGTTTTCCTTACTTGCCGAGCTCTCACCACTGACAAAGAATCCAGCTTTGGTAAAACTGTTATGAGTGGCACGATCTGTAGCATCTTAGTTCCACGCTTTCGAAATTTCTGAAATACTTTCCCGTAAATTGATATTTTGCGTGGATTGATTGTTTTCAAGAGCAGTGATAACTTTTCGCAGTATTCTCTTGCGATAGTGTACTTAAAATGTTTTTATCATTCCTTGATCCATTGGCTGCAGTTTTGATGTAGTGTTTGGTGGCAAGTAAAAAACTGTAACAGTTTTCAATTTTTGGTTGATTTCCTTCTGATGAGTAGGAGAATTATCTAAAAGAAGAGCAATTTTGCAGCGTTCTTTAACCATACGTTTGCCGAACTTTTAAATCCAATTTTCACAGATTTCTGACGTCATTGTTAAAGTCATAATAAACTTCCAAAGATTTTGCGCCTTTGAAACATCTTGGAGAGAGAGAGAGAGTTTTGCTTCTTCCTATAACAAGTGGTTTTAATTTCTGATGTCCAGTCTCATATTTGCTCCTAACATAACAATTATTCTTGCTTTACTATGTTTTCCTCCAAAGCATTTTTCATTTTTAAATGTTATTATTTTTTGAGACAAACATTGAAAAAAAAAAAAGCAGTCTCATCTGAATTAAAGATTTTTTTCTGGCTTATAGTCTTTTAAAATTTTACTCAGTGTCTATGTTATCCAATTTTTAATATCATTATCGTCAATTTCTTTACCTTTCCTAAATAATACTTTTGCTACAATTCCGTGTCTTTTCTTAAATTTTTCTGGCCCTCCATTGCTACCTAGAAATTGGTCGTATCCTAATGCCTTCCCAATTGAAGAGCTTTCTCTATTACGAAAGGTCCAGAGATCGGGATATTTTTATCTCGCATTGTGTGTATCCACTTCGTCGTCGACATCTTCACAGGCGCATGTTCTTATACGTTTTGAACAAGAATTCAATGAATCATATTTTTGTAATTTATCTTGATTTTTTATAATTGTTGATAAGCTGTTTGGAGGAATATCAAAGCAGTATCCTTTTTCTTAATGCCTTTATCCACTTCCTGAAGAATTAAATTTTTTTTGTTTGATGCTCAAGCATTTACGTTTTGACATTTTCGAGCTACAAAAAACGTAGTTACCAGTACGACTTATTAACGCTATAAATGAAGGGGAGGGTAATTCAAGGGTATGGGGACATGAGACAATTCCACTGAGGGTGTAAGGGGATATCGAAGATGTTTCTAATGAACGGCACTTTGGGGGTTATGTGTGTATTCCCAGTTTATTTTGGTGTGGAATATAAGAAACATACTCCCACCCTATATCAGAAATTAAGTTCGCATATATCAGAAATTTACAGAGTTTAAAAAGTGGGCATTTGTAAATAGAAACTGGGATTATCACAGTCGTAACTCGAATGAGTCCTTCGTTTGTCTAGAGCAGGGGTACTCAACCTTTTTTCCCGCAGGGTCACATAAATGTAACAACTATTTCACGTTGCCGCAAACATGAGGATTAATTGGGGGGGGGGGACGCTATAAGATATAATAAAACTCTTAATTTTGGATTTTATTTAAAACTATATCAAACTATCAAACTCAACTCACAAAAAATAGGTTTAATGCATAGGTTTAATGCATTTTTTACCCAGTTATAGGATAATTTTGGTTTTCTTTCATCCAATGATTCCAAATCCCTTGTGTGTGTGTTTGCATTTTATTGTCATAAAAACAACGCTACCATCTTCTTGATAATTTGATTTTTTTTCTTTTAAGCCTCTCTTATTTTTATTTCAGATATTAATTTATCGAATGCAAGATGTTAGCAAAGATTTTATACTGAATTCCAGATTAAAATCCGAATTATTTGTTTAAAATTATTTCAGACTTGCTTGTGCATTTTTGTCCTAATTCACTCAAATACATTTTGATTTTACTAAAAAAATATGTGAACAAATAACTGAATTTTTCAAAGAACTAACAATTTCTGTATTAGATCATATGTTTATCAAAATATATAATGTAATAAATTTTATAGGATGCTTTTTTTTACCTCTGCATTTTGTGACATTGCTACCGACAAAATATTTTGTTGCTGTTTTAAAGATTTTTTAAAGAATGCCAATTTATATCTCCTCTTGAAAGAGATCATCAAAAAAAAAAAAAAAAAAAAAAAAAAGAGCCATTGAAAGATTTGTGCAAAGTGATACAGTGATGAGCAGAGTTTTATATTTTATAAATACAACATTTGTATAGTGGTTAGCGACGCTGACTGCTGTGCCGTAGGGCCTGGGTTCGAATCCTGGAGAAGGCATGGATGTTTGTAAATGTATAATGCCTTCGCGGCATGGGGGTACTCTAAAGTACTACGAGCCGCAAGTCCTCTCGTGAGGTTGGTGGAAGGGGAAGAGAGGTGGGAGGCCCTGACCACTCCCAGAGTGTCCTCCCTCAAAATTGGGGTGGAACCGAGCCAAATCGTACTGTCACCTGCATGGTGCTCAAAGCTACGGCTAACGACAGGCGTACAATATAGCCCGATGCCATGATGAATTTCGTGGGCCTCGATCTGACTACGTCAGACAGGTGGCATTAGTAACAAAAACAACAACATTTTAACAAGAATCAAACTTGTTGATCCATGTTTATTTTTCTCTTCGAAAGAGTCAAGATCCTTATCGTCTTGAAACAACATATATTCTTTAAATATTTTTCGCTTGGAAGACATAAGGGTTAATTAAAAAAACAGTTTCTCCATAAAAGGGTTGTTACTCCGTTGTTATTTGTTATCATTAACCGTTACAATTACAAAAAAGAAAAAGTTATCTCGCAATTCGTATCAGTACAACATGAATAGCAAAATTGATATATTTCATTGCTTGATTCATAAAATTTCTTGCTGAATTTTTATGCATTGTTCTCAAGTAAAAGAAATTGTTAGAGCAACGACCCATGACCGGGCCACTCAAAAAGGTCCGGTGGGCCACATACGGCCTTCGGCCGCAGGTTGAGTATCACTGATCTAGAGCCTTGTTTATCTCAAGAACTCAAGCCATTGGCTGTGTGTCAAGAGGGCCTTTCTCTCTGATTAACACGATATCATCTTTCTTCAAATTTAGTTTTACGTCCTTCAATATCTTGTAAAGCTGTACGGAAGAGAGAAAGTCAGAGTTCCACTTCTTCCAAAAGACACGTTAGATTTTTTTTTGCGGTGAATCTCGAAAATATGTACTGTTAGATATGTTCTGGATCAGAAGCTTCTTCAAAATTGGATTCGGTCTTAGGCCAACTAGAAATTTCCAGCTTTGTCCAGTGGTGTCCTTGCCACCATGGAGGGCCAGCTCAGGTGTCATCTTAATCAAATGATTCAAAATTACTGATGCAGTTTTGTAGTGCGATGCTAATGTAACTCACACTCACTCAAGGATAAATGATGACTCACTTCTGCTATAAGCATATTTCGAACTCTCTCTCGTTACAGTTTTCTCCTAAAATAGTTTTAATACCTAAGTTTGTAGCAGGTAATGTAAAAAACATTTTATATGATACTTATCGAAGCCGAAAATTCTCTGCTCTCATAAGCTGATAAAATATCAAAATTATTTCCTGCCTGGTCTTCGGTTTGACGAAATTTATTTGTTGACACAGAAAAATTCTTAAAATTGTTCTCGTGTAATAGTGAATGGTGTTTTTCCTTTCAGACATTGCATGTAAAATTAGAATTGCAATGAGTCTCAACATGTTTTTCTGATCATCACTGCATACACAATGTTTGTTTACGGACCAATTGTTTATGCTCTTTAACAGGCCTTTCTTTAAATTTAGAACATTTAAATATCAACTACAGTTGAACTTCCATATTACGAACCTCTATATTGCGAATTTTTCTATATAGCGAACTTTTTCCTGGAACCCAAAAGAACATTTCACGATTTTCTTTGCAAAATAAACTCCCAATAGCAAAATGCATTTTCTTTTTAATGAACTTTTTTTCTTGTGATTCAATTTTTTTTCTCTCCCTATTCTAGACATTTCAAGTTATTCTCTCTTTTTCACAGTTTATAGTGGTGGTAAATCTTGAATTAGTTTTATTAGGTACCTAACTCGCAGAGAATAATATAATACTGGGCGTTTCATCCAAGAAGTGTAACCTGTAACTCTATTGTCCAATTCTCTAGAAACATCTTCAATATCCCCTTTCACACTCAGCGGAGTTGTCACGTGTCCTTGAACTAGTCTCCCTTCATTTGTACTGTTGATCAGTCGTACTGGTATTTTCATTTTTGGTACCTCGAAAATGTCAAAACGCAAGTGACTGAGTATTAAAAAAAATTAATACAGGAAGGGGATAAAGGCGTCAAGAAAAAGGATACTGCTTTAAAATTTGGTATCCCTCCAAACAGCTTATCAACTATTATAAAAAATCGAGATAAATTACAAAATTATGATTCATTAAATTCTTGTTTAAAACGTTTAAGAACATGTGCCTATGAAGATGTTGACGACGAAGTGGATACACACAATGCGAGATAAAAATGTCCCGATCTCTGGACCTTTCGTAATAGAGAAAGCTCTTCAATTGGCGAAGGCATTAGGATACGACCAATTTCTAGGTAGCAATGGATGACTAGGAAAAAATTAAGAAAAGGCACGGAAAAATACGCCTGAAGGGATTTTTGGTGCATTGCAAAGATGTGAGGCGTATTATAAAAAAAGGTATTAACAGGTAAAAAAATTAACAGATTTTATGAGTAATTAAACTTAAGGACGCGTGTGGTAATGTATGTTTGGAATATCTAGTTGTAAAATAATGTATGTTTAAAATTACTTGTATGCTTTAAAGTAGAAAATGTAATTAAAATTCGTTAATTTTAATATAAAATTATTTTCTTAAAGTTGAAAAAGCAGTATATTCCTCGACATTCTTTTTTCTTGTTTTCCCTGCAGTTTTTCTTTCTTTTTTTTTGATGGGCAAGATATATATATATATATATATATATAATAAATAGATATTAATTTACAAAAAGGTGTGAATAATTACTTTTTTGTTCAATACATAGAGTTTATGGATTTAAAATTTGTTTTATGTTGTTTATGAAGTATATTGAAAGATGAACCTCTGTACAACGAATTTTCCGTATAACGAACTTTATTTCGGGCTTTAGCGACTTCATTAAATAGAGGTTCGACTGTAATTAATTTTGCAACGTGAACATATTAAACTATTAATTAACATGGATTTATTAAAACAAAGTTGTTTTTCATGAATTACACTTTCCTTATGAAGTATGTATATCTATTATTTAAAAATTCTATGATTACTACAAATTTAGGAAAATCGTTTTTATTTGAAAATTGTACCCATTCTTGATACGTTTTAAGGTTAACATTTTGTAATAAAATGTAAGCTAACCATGTATCAATAGGCTTCTTATTACTTTGTTGGAAATATCTGTTTGTTATGTTGCGTAAGTTGCTAGAGCTAGAACCATTTTGAAAAGGATGTACCATGAATGTTTTGAAAAGAGAAAAAAATATTTGCCTCTTCTTATCATAATTTCAAAACTCTCCTGTTTCATAAAAAAAAATCAGAAATAAAGAAAAAATAGGAAAGGGGTCTTAAGCCCTTAATTACTGGGAAAAAGTTACGAAATTCACCCCCCCCCCCCAATACCACCGATTTTCCTACAGCGTGCGTTGTTACGCGGTTTATTGGAGGAAAAGAAAAGGCGTGTTTTTCACCTAAAAATCGCTTTCTTTCACTTTGAAAAAGAAAGAAAAGAAAGAAAAAAAAAAAGGATAAAATAATAAAATGAAAAGAAAAAATTTAATCTCTAGAGTTACAATATAATAAAAAAAATATAACAACTTATTTGTTCTGTGATATATCCTGAAACATGGTCGAACACATAAACCAGTATCGCCTTCAGTGCATTCGTACAAAAAATTAAAAACTCCAAATATACACACGGTAAGCGAAAATGACAGCAAATGAATAATAGAAAAGAACACAAACAAACAAACCCCGCTAAGGTTGGAATTTTATCGTTCCTGGAAAAATTTTATCGTTCTTATCCCTTTCAAATTCTTTCCCCACCGAAATAAATCAAATTCCTTCCACTCCTAAATAAGTAAATTCTTTAGAAGCACTGTCAATGTCATTTTATTGTATTTCAAAGCCGTGTGACTAGTTTTAAGCAGAACAGCACAATACAAAAAGTCCTCCTTTGGAAGGACGAGTATACACGTCCGGGGTACTAAACGCACCAGCCCAGAAGGACGTGCATACATGCCTGCAGCACTTAAGGGGTAATAAGTTGTTGTTGTTGTTGTCGTGTATGACAGAGTGCAAAGGTGTATATAAAAAAAAAATAAAGATATTAGTGTTAATAAGTAGTGTGTGTATTCGAATCATCCTCTAGGACAGGAGTGGGCAACTAACGGCCCAGCAAGGCAGGCAAGAAATCTGCTTTGAACCAGGATTTTTTCCTCGTGCGTGTGATCAAAGATTCGTCTCCCTCCCCCCTATATGAGGAACCAGAGTACCTGAAAGTGTTATACTAAAAGATCATGTGCAGAGTTTGGAATACGAAGTCACAAGAAGATTTGAGAATTGTAAGAAAATTTAGTTTAAATTCAATTTGTTCCGTTATTTCATTGCTGCATGTATTGATACAGCACCTGAGGAGCTAAGGCTTGAACTTATTAGTTTGAAGTCAGATAACAGTGTAAAGAAAATGTATAATGCTATTACATTGTCTTTTACAAATCTTTGTCAGCTGAAAAATTCCCATTTATGAAGAAGTTTGTGGAGAAATTTTCTTTCATATTTTAGTCGACAAATATTTGTGAGCAAAGTTTTTCTTGCATGAAGATCAATAAGAGTAAATATAGATGTAAGTTGTCGGACATAAACTTAGAGGCTGTGGTGAGAATTTAAACAAGCAATCTCACTGCTGATTTGAAAAAAAAATTGTAGAAAAATATATATATATATATATATATATATATATATATATATATATATAATCAAAATTTCTGTACAAGAGAGAGATGAATAGACATAATTAAAACTGAAAAGAATTGAAATTGTAAGATAACCAGACAACAGAATTTAAAAGGAAATATGAAATATTAAAATAGTAGAGTTAAATATAAAATATATAAAAGAATGGATGCTACAGTATTATCAACATTGCTGACTTAGGACAGCTCATATATAAAAGATATTTTATATAAAAGTGGGGTTGAACATGTTTTGTGGCCAGCCAACCTTCCCCCTTTCTGTTAATAGTACTGAGCAAAAACCTATTGAAAATAATGGATAGGAAATCTAAATCCATTATGAGAAGGTAACTTACCTAAAATTGCATACAGAAAAGCAGAGCCCTCACTAAATCTGAGTACAATAAACAAGTTATTGCCAGATTCTGGTCCCAAATACATATTCAAAGCAAAGCACTTAGCAGAAGTTTGAAAAGAATAGAAATAATAAATTAAGAATTGCAAACATAATACTATTAACTTAGGGACACTAAGATTATATGATTTAAAAAATATTAAAAGAGTAATTTTATCTTAAATTAGAAATTAGGGGTATCTATAACTATCTACGAAGAATAATAAATTTAAAATAATAACCTGTTTATAAACTATGGAAATTTAATCCTTACTATTTAGAATTTCTTTATTCAAATATCTATTAATAAAATTAATTGGGTATTTTGAATTAAACAGTATTTAGTAAAATGTTTATAGTTTTTATTATTTTTTCTGATTTATTTGAAATTAGAAATTTATTGCGTTGTGTGTAATTTATAACAATATTTCTGAATATAGAAACATGCACATTACTCTCCCAATGTGGTACTTTTATAATATTGAAATTAAAGTCTTCTCGTTTATCATAAATATTAGCAGCTATTTTACTATCTTTTAATTTAATTTCTATATCAAGAAAATTTGCTTCATAATTGTTACTATTTGTCTGAATTAAATTAAGATATTGTGGATAAAAATTAATGTTAGGTTTAAAATTGTCTTGCTTGCCTAAAATGACAATATCATCTATATAGCGAAAAAAGTAATATTCTAAGTTATATCTATGAAACTATTTTCAAAATATTGTAAATATAAATTGGCAAGACAATTGCTAGCAGGGCCACCTTGTGGCAGACCCTTAATCTGTAGATAATAATTACCATTATAATAAACATAGTTATCTTTTAGAACTAACCTTAGTAGAGAACCAAATCTACCATATTTGACTTTTTTAAATAAATTATCTTTATGTAATTTTACAAGTGTTTTAATCATATTATCAATATTAATAGAATTAAAAAGATCTTCAAAATCTAAACTATATACTCTGAAAATATCTTTTTATCTTTAATTTGTGCAATGAGTTCTTTACTATTTTAAAGAATGGCTTAGGTTTTAAGATTATTTATTATAACTTGTAATATTTCATGGAGAATTTTGCCTGATTTGCTGATATATGTATAAAATCATTAGTAACTGTTCTGAACTTGACTGGGTCTTTATGAAATTTAGGAGTAAGAAATACATGTAGAAATTTAAATTATTATTAATTACTTTTTGTTTATGAAAAGCCAAAATTCGATTATTTATTTCTCTATCTGAAATTGATGACTTAATAAAAGCTGTATTATTATAAAAATGTTTGTTGAGCATTAAACTATAATAGTATTTACAAATAAAGGCAAAATTTCCTGGCACTTTATCAATATTAATTATAATAAATTTATTTTGCAATTTTTTAATCTGATTTTTAATATCATTAAAAAAGATGTTATTATCTGTACTAAAGTTATATTTATTAATCTGTTGTAAATATTACATTTAAATTCTGTGAATGCCTCTAAAGGCATACTATATTTAATAGCAATTTTGTAAATGAATTGCTCAATATCATTATATAACTGATTTTTGATAATTTTATTATTATTGGAAATCATAAATCTAAAAACCAGTACCGTTATTCATTATATTTCTTAAATTATTGTCTTTTACAATATTGAGGTCACCAGTAATAACATGCTGGTAATATTTATCTATGAATTATTTAAATTCATTACAATTACATCTTAAGTTTTCTTGCTTTATAGGTACATTATAGTTAAAAATTGATCTACCTATTTTTTTATTATATTTAAAAGCCTTTTTTTAATAGTGATATTTTGAATTAGGAAAGTTGCATGTGTTTTTTAAAAATGCTAGAAAAGTTAATATTATCATATGATTTATTCATATATAATAATGTACAAAATTCTGTTTGATATTTTTTATTTACATTGACTTTTATTTTATGTTTATGCTTCAAAAATTTGTGAATGTCTATTATGATATGTGTAAAGCATGACTATCTTTAATTTTATCTAAATTTAGTACTTCTTCCGTAATTACATATTTCTGTCTTACTTAGTCCAAACATGGAAGATTTAATGTGCTTTATATTAAAATTGTACTCGAAACATTTACATATATCATTAATACTATTTGAAATAACATTTACGTCTTTGCTTAACCTTTTAGTCCTATTCCCTCTAGTTTTTCTTATATTAGTCTTTTTGATTTCATTATTGTAAAAATAATGTTTAGTATTCTGTTTAACAGCATATATATATATAGGGTATGTTTGTCTCATTAAACTGATTCTAAAATTAAATGTGCCAGTGCAGCTATGGACAATAGAAAATTATCTCGATAAATAAATTGAATAAAACTGCCACTATTTTATTTAACTTATACTTATTATTTTTCGTAATGAATGCAATCATTTTTAAAAAAAGGCAGCCCTCTGGTAACCTCCGTCCTTACCAGTGGCGTAACAGAGAATATCCCCCCTGAAAAGTCAGGTTTTGCGCCTCAAGCCCAAATACGCCCTTAGCGTCAATCAGGGTTTGGGCCCTTTAGAATCCCTGCCCCCTCACAATGCTGTGATTGCGGGGATGAACGTTACGTCACTGGTTCTCACAATGTGACCCGTAAGCCAAAATAAGGTTCCCATCCCTTTTTTAAAATGTTTTAAGGAGAAGCAATCTTTATTCCTACCCATTTGATAGTCTCACATGTGGCCAAAAGGTATAGATGTTTGTTGTATGTTGAGGCAATTACAAAGATACTGTATGAGTACATTACGAAAATGGAGTTGGACATTCCATTTTCCCCAAACTTTAATGCTCTTCATAAAAAAAAACTCGGTGAGGTCGATTACTAATAACATCCCTATATGATGTGGTATATGGAGCAAAGATCTCACCTCGATGTTTCATAGCAAAAGGAATCAGTCCTTGGAGTACATGATAGTCAGTATGACCAATAAAAAAGTTACTAACCCAAATATCATTATCACTCTTCTATGACTGTTTCTTTGAACAATGCAAAATAGACGGTAACTAGTGATTCACTAGTTACCACCAATTTTCATTCATAGCCACATTCATTTTGTTTATTGCCCTCCGCCAGGGTTTCATTCATAGAAATCCAAACAGCTGTAGGGTCCAGCATCTTGTCCAGCATAAACAGGCACTTGAGTGCATTCGATTCAGAGGGTCGATGGCTTACACACAAAGGGTCGGCTTGCGCAGATTTCTTGATTATGAAATCATCTGCCCACCATAGTAACAGATATTGTCGTCCTTGTAATGCGGTATAGTGAAATGAATTAAGCTCATGTAAAGTATATTGTTCCTCCTTCTTCAGGTTTAAAAAAAAGAAACGAGCCTTACAGTAGTCGCATACGATGTGTAACATCTGACATGTTATCGTGGTAAATTCGCAATAGCAACTTAAATCTTGAAAAAAAATGAATCGAGTATGATTGGAAATAATTTTCTATGGAATAATTATATCTTTAATGGAAATTTTAGTTAATTAACACAAGGAGTAATGCAATTTTTTTATCAAAAATAATTATTCTTGTTCAATTTGGGGAAGAGCAGTAATGATAATTTATGATAACTAAAATATGACACAAATACTTGTGTTTTCAAAGTATTTAAAAACCGTTGAAAAAAATAGCGTCAATAACTGTACCACTGTTAGTTGTCGAAACATTTCGATTTGTGTTCATTTCGAGCTTGAGTTCATCATTCAAAAAAGCTATGAGTGGCTCGGCTTCTAGTAAACTGAAGTTAACTTTAAAATCACCACTCAAAATCATGGGAAGCGAGTGATAGTTTTTTTTAAAAAAAGAGCAGAACCACCTTCGGTATACGGTAAAAGTAAAAAATGCAGGAAATCTTTAATTTTTTGAACCGTTTGATTCGAAGAAATGTATACGACCACCGAAATCACTATTTGTCCATTTTCAAATAAGCATTTTGCCGCACATATGTCCCCAATATCTTGACTAACAATACTCAGTCAACTTGTTTGACGATAAGTAATATCCATATGTCGAGCCACAACATGTGAGTTGTTCTGTTTACGATAGATCCCAACACCAGCTACTTTGTGGCCCGGTCGTTTAAATTGTACGCAGCAATCGAAGTCAGGTATCGAAACACGTTCGTCATTATCTAACCACGTCTCTGCCTAAAGGACTTAGCTTCTTCTCTGATCCTAAAGTGAGAAAACAAAAACAAAGATCCTAGATCGCAAGGGGGTGGGGGATGGGGTTGGAGCCCCTCCCGAATGAAGAAGAAAAAACAGAACTTCACTGAATAGCGCGCGGTTCCCCAACTTCCTGTTACGCATTTCCGTCCCTTTTCACGAAACCACTCCCACAAATCTCCAGCAATCGAGAGGAAAGATGTTACACATAAAAAAACTTAAGGCAACAGTTATATCTTCTTCTTTTGTTTTCAAAGCTCCAGTGAGTTTCCACTCACTTCAAACAAAAATACACAAACAAATAACATTGAAAAAAAAATTAAGTCAATTCCTACTTAGGTCAACAAAGAAAATTTTATTTTAGTTATTTTTTATTAAATAATTACAATTAATATGTATATAGATATGACAGAATCCCATTATAAGGTGGCGAAATAAGAGAGCGATTTTCCATTCTATATATGGTGTCAGACTACTGTTTTTTTTTGTTTTTTTACTATTTAATCCTTCATAAATCACATTCTCAGGAATGAGGCCATCCTTGGTCGAATTCGAAACGATCTTTGGATTTAGAAGTCCAACGCGCTATCCATTGCGCTACACACACACGGCGAGAAGTTTTCATTTTTATATATGGTGCTGGACTATTATTTCTGCTTGTTACTATTTACTCATTAATTAAATATACTCAATAAATAACTTTTGAAAAAACTGTATTAACTTCAAGTGCATCCACTACAAGTTTATAAAATGTATTTGAATTTGAGTGGATGAATAAAAAGTATTTTATTAACGATTGCAAATTTGTGAACTAGTAGTAGGAATTGAAAAAGTAACTCGCTTACAATAGATCGCGTAATAGTTTTCATGTGAATATTTGGATATGAGAATAGCAAAACATCATGTACCGCGTGGAGATTCTGAGGTTGATGATCCTGCTGACTGGGGCCGATGATTGGAAAACCCAGTTGTTCCCACAGATTTTCACAGGGATTCAAATAAGGGGAATCTGGGGATCATGGTGATACATGAACGACGTTCTCATTCTCCACGAACAATTTGGGGACAATTTTGTGGTCATATACCATATAACATAAAAACCTAGTCCTGTTAAAATGAATCAACATTCGCAAGATGCACCATTGCCAGGTAGAGGTGCTTTTTATCGGTTGCAATGGATACGCATGCATGGTTATTAGGAGTGTCTTCCAGAAAAATCCATGGAATGCCACTGTAGAATCCTTAGAATGATTCTCATAGGGCACGTGTGGGCAGACTTTTCCAGGGTACGGGATACTTCTAATGTTTTTAAGGTGTTGCGGTCCACCCAATGTCGTAGGTGTGGCTATTCTGTATTAAAATTGTATGTTTTCTTTTCTTAACTCTTGTTTTCGACATTGTATCCCTCTTTTAAAATATGACAGATTACTTAGACGTGGACGTATTGAATGCAGCGTGCAGAGAACATACGTGGACGGATGCATCTGAAATCAAAGTATGCACTTAATTTGTTCATTACCGTATCCCACGCCATCGCGGGACATGACTTCGATGCGTAACAAGGGTGGAATGGAGCATCATGTCGTCATAGCCAGTCCCATGCTATCGCGGGAAGGGCGAATCGTCAACATTTATTCTCCCCTACAGTCGGCGTGTTGGAAAAAATTCATTTATACGGCTGGCATCGCAGTGATCCAATGCCATCATGTGTTTCCAATTAAGGTACATGAGTCGTCTACACATATAAATCGAATCATTTACTCAAGTAACCACAGTCGAATCGATTACGAAAAGCTGATTCTCTAGTCTAGCTGACGTTAGTGATCCAAAAAAAAGTTTCCTTTAGTGTGTGCGTCTTCGGTCTTAGTGAAGGTGGTCATCTAAAAATGTCTTAGCGGTCCACCGGTCGATCGTGATCGACTTAATGCCCACCCCTGTACTAGGGATTGCAATACTGGTATACCGGAATATCGATTACCGGTATTTTGAGCCATTTGTAAAATTTTGTAATACTGGTATTCACAAGTTTAAATATCTTTTTTTTTGTATTTACTAGAAATTTTTTAAACTCTCTCCGCTACTGATCAGGGATCGCCAACCTAGTAAAATAGTATACGTTTTAGTTTTTATGTCTCTTTAATGGGTGAAATTAATTAGACTGTGACAATAAAGTTGCATTGTACAATCAAGAGAAGTGATAAAATATGTGAATTATCCAAGAAGGTGAGCCAATATTACATATCAGAGCGATACTGCACACGCGCAGGATTCGTAGCCTGATATTCGTATGTGTGAAAGCAAGGTTGTAATTGTGAAGAAAAAGCGTAATATTTCGATATTTTTTAAATTGGGGAGTTTGTTATTCACATTGTATTTGCATGTCATACTTGTATTTACATATCATCATGGTTTTATAAATGAAAATGAAAAAGAAGAAAAGAGATACAATTCAAATTTGATCAAGTTTATAGTACATTTTCTTAGAATTTTTTACGCACAAACCTTATCCACATTCAGAATAATTCAGTACAGTTATCGAATATGATTATTTCACTAATGTCGATTATAAAAAAGAATTGTCTCTTGAACAAAAATTAGAATTATCGATTAGTAAAAAAATTTCAACAAACCAAAATACAATACAGAAATCAGCTATATCCAAAACCCATCCGACGAGAAATTGATTTATTTGAAAATGAGAAATTTAGAGGTAAAAACTTGGAAAAAGTATATCGCGTATTGCTAATTATACTGCCAACTAGAGTAGATGCCGAAAGAGCGTTTTCTACAGCTGTTAATTTGTGCTCATAATTACGTTCCAGGCTTAATGACAAAAAATTGTTGCATTATGTTTTTTAAGACTGACCACAGACAATAGTGATATTTATACTTTTTTTATGAAATAAATATGTGTAAATAAGTTGTTCCTTTACTTTTCTGTGATTCTTTATCTTCTGTTATAATTTATAAGTTACAAATTATTTTTGTCATATTTACACTCTCTAATAAAACAAAGAAACGCCTGTATTTTCTTTCTTTTCCTATAATTTCTACTACCGGTTTTAATGTCTAAAAAATACCAAATACCGGTATTGAACATTTGGTCCGTTATTGCAATCCCTAGATTCTACTATGTTCTACTAATGCTACCTCTTTCAAAGAGGTCGAATTTATTTCCTAAAATCTTGAATAAATTACAAATATGCTGTTGACCACACTCCAAATGCAAAATTCATGAAAGAAGCATCAAACCACGCTAAATTTTCGTCATGACTATATCGTCATGATATGCAAATTATTACATTTTAATACAGATGTCACAAATATGTATAGAGGTAGTTTTTTTGCGTACGCAGCTTCAATCATACTTTAAGGAGAATACGAGTGTTATTCAACCACGTTTCTCAGTTCTACCAAAAAGAAAAGTTGTCTGTAGAGAAAAAAAATTTATCCTCTGAGAAGTAGGTGATGCTGTCGAACGTAACCAAGCAAACAGTGATGTGGATCTGCGACTGATAGATACGAGAGGGAACGAGTGGTTCATGACACTATTTGCACCAGCCCCATTGCAGCGCTGCATGTTATGACAAGCATATTGTGAATAATAGAGCGATAGATTGATCTGATACATCAGATTCAAAACGGTCACATTCACATTCAAAACGGTCTTTTGCACAATAATTGGTGTCCGCACATACCATTCGACGTCGTTTACAGTCGAGTGGAATGTCCATAAGATCTCCATTACTGCGATTACATTTGTCTCAAAATCACCGGCGCTTGTGTCTGCAGTGGTGCATCTAACAGTGAACATATGCAACCGAATGATACGATATTGTTTTTACAGACACAGATGAACACCATGATGATGACACCATTACTTAATTCTTTCCTAATGTATCCTCATATTCGCAGTATTATGATTTGGGATGTATTGAATTCCACTCTTGCATCCCTCTTAATACTCATTGTAGGTACAATGACCAACCATTGTTATATTTCTGAGATTTTGGAACCTTTGCCTTCTCTTACCTTTAGAGCTACCCTTCTTCCATATTCCAACAGAATAATGCAATACTACAAATAGAATGCTATGTTTAAGACTTGTGTGTTCACAAGATTGCATAGATGCTTTATTCGGCCTGTTCTCCCGAACTATCGCCAAACGAATATATCTAATCGCGATTTCTGTAATGTTCTTTAGGCAAAAAGGAACTGTGTGTGTGTGTGTGATTGAGAGTGTCTTTCCGGATATACTCTATAATTATCTAGATAATTATTGTCTCTGTAATCCTGTTACTTAATCAGAAAAAAATGTTGATATTCTGATGAAATAAACTTCCAGGTACAGGGTTGTTGCCAGTTGATCCAACGCCATTTAAACCAATCGACACTATTGTTGATGAAAACATAACAGTAAATTTTCCAACCGAGTTTTTGAATTCTCTAGACGTATCGGGAACGTCACCACATAACCTTCGGTTAGTTCCCTGGTTATTATCTGAGTAACTTTAATTCACCTAGATAATCCAACGGCGCACGTTCGATCATCAAAAGAATTATGCCGTGAACTTCGTGAAGCAAACATTTTGACTGTAAAGTTTAAACGAAAATTCGGTTCTGTTACTACGGAATCTGTTGCCACGTATTCCACTGATACCGTCAGAATCTCTAAGACCATTCAAAAAGCTACAATTCCCGATTCGTTTGGCTTTCACGATGACCATAACTGAATCTGAAACCCGAACAATATTCAATTGATACTTGGACTTAAGAAAATCCATGTTTCTCGAATGGGCAACTAGATGTTACATGCTCACGTGTGCGGTAACCGTTGAATCAATTTGAGTTAGCAAAATACGGGTTACCGAAAAATATTGTGCACCGATTAGCGATTAGTTGTATAAAATTATTTGTTGTTATACTTTTAAATGATAAAAATAATTTTAAAAATTGCAAAGAATCAACATTTTTCAGCATATTTATAAAATTTAATCTTCATATGTTGTTACTTAATGACTTCGTTAGTAATTCATGCATTATACTACACTCAAACAGGAGATGAATGAAATGCAAAATTAAAACTAGTTCAACCCTCCAAAATTATAAACGAAGATTAATTTGATAGCTTTGAATAGTTTAGGATAATATTGAACTAACGTATTAAAACAAAGCCACAGCAACGCGTGGCCGGGTCAGGTAGTTATTATATATAATATATATCTTCTATATATATTAATTATTTTCTTGAAAAAACTATATATATTGCTGCCACGTTCAGTTAAAATTATTTTCTCAATGCGGTTAAATTAAATTGTTGATAAATTAGCACAAATTTATTAAATTCAAAATAATACAGTATTATTCTCTCTTTTGAAAAAAATTCCCACCGTGTCTTATACTTGCTTTTAACAGTTTTTTTAAAAAAATGTGTATGACACGACGGAAGATAAACTCCATTCATCCAAAAACGTACGTTTACCAGACTGCGTGTAACAGCTTTCTTAAAAGCAATAATCAACTCGTAGAATAATCCAAATAATGATGAAAAGAGAAACATAAAAACGAAAACTTATACTCATAAGATACCAAGTCCGATGTGAACTTTTCTGATCAATTCAAAACACTTTCATGGACATCATGGAATCTTATTGAAACAACATAAATGAACTTTATACGAGTGTATAAAATTCCAGTAATTGCATACGTTTCTCAAATGATTTTTTTCATCAAAGGTAAACTTTACACACGTGAATATCCGATAATTGCCTTGAGCCGGTCAGCAAAAGTGTGCGAAGTATCTCTGAGGCTATTGTCACATCTACCATTTCCTCCCCTCCCTCCTCCTTTTCAATGTTCGATCGACACCAGAGGTCATCGATCTTAAACCGGATCGTCTCTAACTGAAAGTCTTTTTTTTCCCGAATATTTTAGAGACAGTAAATTTCTGCTTTCACCAGATTCTTATCGCATTCATTCAATCTTCCACATCGTAATGAAGTTTGTTAAGTGGTAAGATCTATTAGAGAGGCAAAGTGTATTACCATCCTATATATCAATGCTTTTAGAATGTCCAGTACCCGGAACAGTTTCTTGGTTAAGAATGATGAAAGTGAAATGCCACAAGTTTTTATCGTGGATTCAATTAAAATAAATCAAGGTAATGTAATTGAGCTAGCGTTAGGATTTGTAACGGACAATTTATGGGCGGTTTGGAATTCCCTACCGTTCCTATTGCCATTGATGTAACGTTTGGTTATTGCTTATAGACGAATGTGATAAGAGTGTTAATGGGCTGTTAGATAAATATCATTAGGCTGTATCGAATGAAAAGTCACAGTTTTTAAATAACAGTGTTTATTGGAAATTATTGTATTTAAAAAGTATTTTTGATATCACTTTCAAGTGAAATCAAACTTGGAGGCACAAAATCGAATTTTTATATTTAAACATTATTTTTGTTGGTTTCTTAAGAATTTAAATGCCAAGGATCATTGAACTGGTATCTGCGAATCGTTTTTTCATGCTCAAAAATAATATCTTTTCCGAATATTCCACAGCGAGTCTTAGTTGTATTGGTACTTTATAAGTTTATTGTTTTGCAAACCAATAAATTTCACAAATTCCTCAATTTATGAATTTTTTTGTACAAAAAAATAGAAATTAATTAAAATATTTTAATTGATAAATGATAAAAATATAAACTATTCAATATTGATCGAATAGAAGATCCATTTGGGATTCTTTTGTAGCATGAAATTCTAAAGCTGAAGATAAATTCAAAATTAACCTATTTTTCTATCGTAACAAGAAATATATTAAAAAGTTCAGAACTCGCGATCCTTGATTATGTAAAAAAAATAAAAATTCATTAAGTTAATCAGAAAATCAAAAATTTCAAATATAAAAATTTACTTCTATTTTGAAAAGGACGAGAATGTAATGTAATTCACTTAAATATTTTCTCTCAAAGAATTTGAATTCATAATGGTCTTGAGTCCTCCCATACTTCGAATGACAGTGAGAAGTAACCCCTTTTTTAAAGAGAATGATGATGCAACCTTACATCATCTGCGTATTCGGGCTAATCAGAAAAACCGTTACCTGAAATCATATGATTCTAACAACTTCCGGTTGATGAGAACTAAAAAAGGTTGAGATCTCGGGAGTGAACAAAGAATGATTTTGTGACTGTTTTAGTGCTCGCGTGTCTGGCCGTGTGTATTTGTTTCGCTGTGTTTCGTGGCATCGTTTTATATTTGTGTAAAATGAAATGCGTGTGAATGATTAAATAATTAGAGCCTCATCAACCTTTCCATGATTGCATCTGACAATCATTGATGACGGAAATCAGTCAAAAATCATTGCAACAACCTAATCAATCAACCATGACGGAAATCATCAAACGCACGCTCACACGCACACACACATATATATTTGGTTTTTATTAATAAAAAAGTGTAAGAGTACGAAATAGGATTAATTTAATAAAATACGACTTTTTGTGTTTTTGTGATTGTATGTTAATACTATTTTTTAAGCATTTCAGTGCAAACTTTAAAGAAATGAGTATTGGTAAATGGTAATCAAAATATATCTAATTATATCAAAATAAATCAAATTCCATTCCATTCTACTTCTTATTTCACACCCTAGTGAAAAAAAATCATTATGCTTAAGGTTTGAACACATATACACTGGTGTCCAAAAGTTAAGCATAAATCGTAAAATGCGAAAAACATGGAGTAAATATTCGTAAAATTATTCCAAATTTCTTGAGGATATTAATTGGGTGAAGAAGAAACATTAGGTGTATGCAAAACTTTTCAGTCGACTACGTCCTGCGCGAAACACCGGTGCATGTCGGAACGCGGAGAACCCGATTCACGCAGCATAGGCAGTTCAGACAAGTTTCGTGCAACTGCTGTGCGAAGGAACGTTGTTAACCATCAAACAAGGTGAATGATGGCACAAAGACGCCAATTGGACATGCTTACGAAAGGAAGAATCGTTGGAATGCTGGAATCCTCACTATCACAAACCGAAGTGTCTCGAATTCTGAATGTGGACCAGTCTGTGATCTCAAGACTGTGGCAGAGGTTTCAAAGAACGGGAGATGTTACCCGACAACCAGTATCAGGTCGACAGAGAGTCACTACCCCTCGCCAAGACCGATATCTGGTAATAAGTGCGCGACGTCAGAGGGGCAGTACTGCCAGAGAACGGGGTTCGGCGTTCACAGTCGCCACAGGAATACGAATTTCGAGACAAACTGTTCACAGGAGACTCAATCATGCTGGCCTGTATGCCAGAAGACCAGCAGTTTGCATTCCCCTCACGTCCGAGCATAAACACGCTCGTTTGAACTGGAGTTTGAAATATCAACATTGGAGTGTGGGAGAGTGGGCCAATGTGATGTTCAGTGACGAGTCAAGGTTTAGTCTGAGTAGTGATTCTCGTCGGGTAACGATATAGAGAGAACGTGGAACACGTTTTGAACCAAGGAACATAACGGAAAGACATCATTTTCCATCAAGGGGAGTCATGGTATGGGCAGGCATCAGGATGGACGGCCGCACAGACCTCCATCATTTCTTTGACACGTTGTTTGTGAATGCTCAAAGATACAGAGACGAAGTTCTTGAGCCTTATGTTTGCTTGTTTGGAAGTGATGTCGGTCCTGACTTCATATTCATGGATGATAATGCGCCATATCCCCGAGCGGTGCTGATTGATGACTTCCTTGAAACGGAAATTATCCAGCGCATGTCGTTTCCTGCGAACCCCCCTGATTTAAATCCTATCGAGCATGCATGGGATATGCTCGGGAGACAAATTGCTGCTCTTTCGCACCCACCAAGCTCCGTTACAGAACTGAAGAGAAGAAGCTTGGAACCATTTGAGCCCACAACTCATTCATCATCTTATAGCAAGTATGGTAAATCGCTATGCAGCGTGCCTGGCTGTCAGAGGTGACCAGACGCCTTATCGAACTGCAGCATCAGTATTTTATTTAATGTTTTCTTTCATTTTTTCTTTAAAGTGTGAATCCTTGCTATGCTCAGTTTTCTTTCAAACTGCTACTTTGGATAATAAAATTAATTATTATCATTCTTTTGATTTGCTTCCTTATTTTATAACCATTTTACACTCGCATATCACGTTTCCCGCCATTCTGATTTACAGTTTCTTTATTCACATAATTATCAATTATGCTTAACTTTTGGACACCAGTGTATATATGTATATACTTAAAAACTTCAGTTTTTAATTATTTTGCATTTTAAACTTTTCTTTGATTTCGAAAATATAGGAAACAGGCATTCATATTCTGAAATAATTTGAGGAAATTTTAATTTTAGTTAGAAATATTTTCTGTATCAAGTTTTTTTTTTATGCAAAATCACAATTTGGTATTCCCCATAACATGTTGATGAACTTTAAAAATATTTGTGGCAATTTGTTTTATAATGCAAATCTATTTTTTCCGTGGCACTTCAAATGGTATTTTAAATATGTAGGCAAAGTTTTATTCGAAAACAACGCGAAATCGCGAGACACTGATGAACCAAAATGCTTCTTGCCTCAAGCGAAATTTATTTCAAAAATAAATAAAGGCAAAAAAAAAAAAAAACACAAAGGAATCATTTTCAAAAATTCTTCAGACATCGAAGATTTCTGGCAAAAATTATATGGTAGATCGTAAAAAATATGTCGTATTACTTTTCCAAAAACAATTATTTTTGTTTTCATTGACGGTAAGTACACGGTATAGAACTTTTTGCGAAAGCAAATTTGGAATATTTAAAGAATAATAATAATATCGTCAAATCTTGTAGTAAACTAAAAGGAAAATCAGAATATTCTAGAATGCTTTGTTAAGAAAGATTAATCGGTTAAATTTTTTCCTTTCACACTACATGTCACTTAAATATCTTTCCTTATTAATAAATCATCAGGAGATTTAGTTTCACACTATTGCTTTGTGCACTTCATTATGGTTGACTCATTTCATTTATGCGTTTGAATCCTTTGTGCAGTTTTTTTTAAAGTGGCAAAAACCTTGAATGGAGACAATGGCTTGTGTTTTTCATAGGCATTATGGCCCGAAATGTTTTCTGGCTTCTTACTTTTCGTTGAGAAATATGAAACGAGTAGATGAAAAAAAAAAGATTACAAAAGCTATTCGGTTTTAAATATGAGCTTGGTCGTGTGCTAGAGGATTTTTTGTGTGTTTGTTTTAGTTCTTCAGTTGGGCTTTCTGCGAATTTTCAGGGCAAAATTGCTCCTTTTAATGTTATTTACATCAATATAAAAGACATAATTATTGCAGTTCTATTTTCCGTTCATTATGTCTTCGTAGAGAGTGCATTTTATTGCTAAAACATATTTCCTTTTAAAATCAGATTCCATAAGTCAATATGGTCGAGGCACTGGCGTCGCTAATTCTGAGTGGGCTCTGTATCAAAATTTTTTCTGGTCCCATTTTTAGATATGAGAACCTAGTTAGAGGGACTGCAGTTACACATGTTGAGGCCCTGTAGCTTGGGGGCCCCGAATCATTGATATGGCAGATATGTCGGTAACTACGCCCCTGGATCGAGGTTGTTGAGAGATTATTGTTGAGAACTAGCTCAGTCGAGTCGTGGGTTTCAGCCTTCAGCCGACTGAAGATCCATCCTGTAGAAGGACTGATGCTTGTTAAATCTGTCATTCTCGCATTGGGGTGTCATGGAAGTTTGAAGAATGAGGTGTCCTCAGCCTTTGGCTACGACACAGAGTTACGAGGTCCTTAGCCAATAAACCTCATGTTATTTTGTAGTGTGTCGTTAATGAGAAGCCAATCAATACACATCACTGTTTTAAGCAAATTTAGCTATCATTTTGCTTTAAATAAACATTTTTGAATTTCCTTTTCATAAAAACATGCAGTCTTTGGTAAAGAGAGATTATTATCTAGATGTAATCAAATCATGCAGTAACTACTTTTATTGTTAAATTATCGCAATCATTTGAATATTCAGAAGATTCCAGGAAAGAGCACACTCTTAACTCCTTAACTGCCGATGGAAAGCTGTGGAATCCCCCCCCCTCCAGTGCCACTGTTTTTCCCACAGGCGCTAGTTGTTTCGTGGTTTATTGGGGGGGGGGAGAAGAGGTGTGTTTTTCAACCTTAAAATTGTTTACTTTCACTTTAAAAGAAGAAAAAGGTAAAATAATAAAACACGAAAATACAAAATTTAATGTCTAGAATTACAACATAATAAAAAAATTATTACTTATCTGCTGCGCGATATATCCTTAAACATGGTGAACATATAAAACAACATACCAATCAGTTCACTGACAGCGTACAAAGATACCCAATTGTCAGACTTATTCGTACAAAAAAAATTAAAAAGCTCCTATTACAGACGGTAAGCGAAGACGAGAGCAAATAAATTATAGAAAAGAGCACATTCAAATGAAAAAAAAAAAAACACTCTCTTTATGTATATGAATTTAATACATATATATCGCGTGTTCTTATTCCCCCCCCACCTCTTCGAAAGAAGTAAATTCTTCAGAAGCATTGCCAATGACATTTTATTGTATTCCAAAACCTTACGACGAGTTTTAAATAGACTAGCGCAATGCAAAAGGTCCTCCTTTGAAAGGACAAGTATACACGTCGGGGGCACTAAAGGCACCAGCTCGCAGGACGTGTATACACGCCCGCGGCACTTAAGGAGTTAACTAACCAAGAACTGCTTTTAGAAACCGAAGTAAAATGTGAATGTGAAGAAAAAATAATGCACACATTTCAAGAATTATATTTATAAATTCCGAAAAATTAATTAATTAATTGCACAAAAATACCTACTTTTTCGGGCATTACTAATAAAATAATTTAATTTATTTGTGTTTTGATTTTAGGTAAGGAAATCACACACAGAGAGATAGAGAGAGCATAACTGAATGTACCTACTGAGAAGCAGTTATCTCAAATCATACGTGAAAAAAATGAGAACTCACATTTCTTTCTAGGTTAATTGATTGATACATAATTAGCTAACATCAAACTATGAAGATGGGCTAGGACTGTTGGTGACAAACTTCATAGCTTTGAACCATGATGAAACAAGGAGAACGACACTTAAATTGGTACTCTAGTATCGTTCTGGGACAACAGGTTTCAAGTTAACGTGTGCAAAATCCCAGATTAAAGTTTAAACACACAAGAATATTTCTTAATAAATATGTGTATAACAAAATCGATATTTCAGTCTGAGTTTAAAATGAACAAATATTAAAAATAATGATTAATTTATATATTTATATAAGAAGAAATGTGTCATTAACTCACTCATCAAGTGATCTCTAGAGCAATTAGGCCTATAAACTAAAAATTTGGCAGGATTTTTTTTTAGTTGAAATCCGCTAAGAATGAGTTTTGTGGAAATCGACTCCCAAAGGGGTTGCTGGGCATTATTGACAAAATTCCCATTTTTGAGCTACTATACCCAAAAACCTGAAATTTTCGAATACAGTAGAACATCGTTTATCAGAATCAATTGGGACTGGACACCGTTCGGATACGCGATTGTTCGGATAACCGAAAACCGAATGCGATCCATGCAGTATAGGAAACCGGACACTATACGAACATTAAAAATAATCACATGCGAGATACGTGCTTGAAGAAAAAGCAAAATAGGTGCCAAATGTGGCAATTTTACCTTTATTGTGGTAAATAATCACTTATTTTTCGCTGTACCGTTGTACACCTTAGTTTTTTCGCTCCAATGTCTCTGATTTTCATGAGCAGCACTCTGTTCCTACCACTCCATAGCTGTCTCTAACGCAAAAAACGCGTTAGCATTTGATAGACCCTTGCAACTTTCGGTGTTGTTGTTGTCCTCGTCTACATCCGTTTCAACGTCGACAGAGTCGGATTCTTCTTGAACGGAAATCACAATTTCGTCATCATTTAGCATTTGAAATCCACAGTCTTCTGCCTCGCATGCCATCCAGGTTTCTACATCTTCTTCATCACATTCTTGAAATCCTGGGATCGATTGGACAAAGTCGGTAATCTCCTCCCTGTGTCGTCATTGAAGTCTTTTTCGCCTTCTGTGAATCTGGCCACAGCTTATTCCATGCATTTTTCAGGCTCTCTATTTCGAGTGAGTCCCACACTTCGGCTAACATGTAGCAGCCGTCCTTCATATTGAGCTTTTTGGCAAAAGCAGCAACACTTTTTTTCGTCGTTCCTGTTCGAACACTTTCTATTCGATAACATATTCATATGCAATACATGTATACGGCTGGCCACCGTAAATGCAACACCAAGAAAGACAAGAGATAGCACAACAAAATTTATTTTGTAGATAACATGTTGACCAAGTATCAAATGATTAAATTTATATACTTCTGTGAAGTGTGGTTCCTGCCAGAATCAGTAGCCAGAGTAGCCACCATTGTTGGAGATCACCGCTGCCACACGCCTCGGCATTGATTCAAAGAACTTTGGATGTGTTCTTGGGGTACATCAGACCAAGCAGCTTCCACACGTTACCAAAGTTGATCTAGTGTGGCAGCTGGGGTGTAGTCTGGGTCAATCGTTGAGCAACCATGGACCACATGTTTTCTATCGGCGAAAGATCCGGAGAGCGAGCCGTCCAGGAAGCAATTCAATCTGGTGATTGACGAAGAACCTTTGGACAATGCATGCCACGTGTGGTCACGCATTATCCTGTTGAAATATGGCTGTGGCCAAACCCTGAAGGTAAGGAAGGACAACTCACTCCAACACCTCGGAGATGTAGCGCGGGCTGTTTAAAGTACCGGCAATGCGTACTAGAGAGTGCCAGAGTGATATCAATACCGCCCCATACCATAATACCGGTGCAGGACCAGTGTGCGGTGCATAACGCAGCTGTTCAGCATCCTCTCTCCACGGTGTCTCCAGACTCGAATCCGACCATCGTGGTGTTTCAAACAGATGTGTGACTCGTCAGTAAAGACAACTTCATTCCATTCTGCCGCCCACATCCTTCTTTCATAGCAATGCGGAGATATCTGTGGTTATGCGTCAAAGGTAGACCAAGCAATGGACGTCTTGCAAGTAGACCACTCTGCTGTAAACGGCTTCGAATGGTACGCGCAGACACTGAATGATGCGTTACAGACTCATTGTTACTGTGCTATGGTTCGTGATGTATCTGAGCGATCCGTCACTGCCATGCGCACAATTTGCCTGTCCTCACGTGAAGTGGTGCACTGAAGTGGATGCTATCGACCACGTCGGTCCGTCGTACCCTCCTGCATCCAATGGTCACATATCCGCATTACACTTATTTGGTTTCGTCCAACACGACTACCGATTTCCTTGAAAGGTAATCCACAATCTCGGTAGGCCACTATCCTTCCTTTGTCGAAATCGGATACTTGATCAAAATCTGATCGCTGTTTTCTACGAGACATAACTGACCGTTTTTTGAAAAATCCACAAGAAAAACACAATTGCCGAACTTGAATTCGTTGAAATCTCCAAGCCTCAAATAGCGCTTTGAGGTGGCGCCACAGGCGTGCGTGACGTGTGTTTGAGCTGAAATTCTAATCCTTTTCATTTCTCACCTCCGCTAATGCATGTTGTAAATTTCATGTTATTTGTGTGCTCCCTTCAGGGTGTTGCATTTACGGTGGACAGTAGTGTTGTTGACAAAAATGAAAAACTGGTTCGGATATTTGACGCTCCGGATAATAAACGTTCGGATTAACGACGTTCTATTGTACCTGAATACCTCGCTTTTAGTCCAGCTTTACTCAGTATGGACCTCGCTATGGTGCAGTTAGTAATTTGAGTAATAAGTATCACAATTAGTGCTATTGAGAGATTTACTATTATGCGGTTTGGTAAGATGTTCCGAAAATTCCACCAAAATGTCTCCACTAATACAGTGCTTCACAAAATTTCAATATTTGCGACCCAATATTTAATCATCATTTTCATCTCGCCCCCCTCCATACAATAACAATGTATTGAATTCAAAATGTTATACTTTGACGCTAAAGCTACAATACTACTTTAAACTTTTAAGTGCTCCCGGCGTATATAAGCACCTCGCTCAGCTAAAGCGTTGATTTCCATGGAGGTATACATGCGTATTTTGAAAGTACGATCTTTTCTGTGCACTGATATCCATAAAATTATTCCGAAAGCTTTGGAATACAATAAAAAGACTTAATAGTGTGTGCGTTTGAGAAGGATTTACTGATTTCATACCATTTGCTTATTTATTACTTTTCTGCCCCCCCCCCCAATACATGACAAACACGCACCTACAAGGAAACAGTGGGATTGATGTATATAATTTTATGTAGGACAATCCCATGGGGTCACGGTATAAAAATTAAAATTTTTATTAACTTAGTATTGGTAAATTAATTTTAAAATACATTGTGCAGTACCGATGCATTTATAAGTGTATAATATCAGTGTAAATGTGCATTTTATTTTTCATTATGTCAGAATGTATTTTGTTTGTTCACTTTCAGTAAATTAATAATTTTTTAAAATAATCTTTTGTTTTCGACTTTTCAATATACTCGTGACCCCTCGTAAAAGTATAACGCCCCTAGTGGGACGCACGCCCCTCAATTTGAGAAACGCTGCACTAACATAATATTGCCAATATGAGCGGTGCGGATCACTCTTGTCACAAGGTCACTCTTGATCTTAATCAATTTTTAATTGGTGCGTGCAAGTGTACTCGATTGCCGACAGAAACGGCTTATGAAAAATACTGTCCACTCAGTCTTTGTAATAGCCGCATCGCGTGAGCATCGATTATTCTTGGCATCCGATTCACATCACATGAATCCATCTTTTTTAATTACCATCCCCCTTAACCCATTTATAAGGAATGAAAAATTAAAATCAGTAGACATTGAGAAATTTGGACGTGATTTATACTTTGACTCACTGGATGCTTCCAAATGTCATGCAGTGCCTTTAAATGGATGCTCAGCCTCATGAAGATGTATCTCTCCTAACAGAGAGAAACAAGCTCGTGAAGAAATTGTGCAAGCAGAATAAAACTTTAACTCTAAATAATCTTGAATAATTATTCAATTTCACTGGAAGAGTGTGTGAATTGATTGAAGAAAACTGTCCAAATGAAAAATAATGAGTCTTTGAACAAAGCGAAAATTAGAAAATGATATATTCTGTATCACCGCAAGATGCACGACGGGGTAAAAAGGTGGGTAAGGATTGTAGAAAACTTTGACTTATTTTCTGCTTAAAAAAAGTTTTTTTTTTTGTCATTTTGTAAATACAAAGCAATAAAAGGGTTTCATTATTTTTATTTTTACCTTCTATTATTTTTCATAAATAATGGTAAATACAAGGTCTGCTCACAAAGTATCTGATCTGTGACCAGAGACAATATCTTATCTATTTTGGGGTTTTGGGATCCTAATTAAATTCAATGCAGTCACATTGCACTTTCTCACACTCTTAGCCCAGCATTCGATCCACAGCCGAAACACTTCTAGAAGACTTCATTTTGAATGGTGTTCAATTCCGCAGCGTCGCGTTCTGCCTTATCTCATCTTTAATCTGAAAACGGGATACTTTCAAAGACATTTTAATTTTCGGAAACAGACAGAAGCCACAAGATGTCAGATGCCGCCTTTGATATTGTTCAGTAGATCCTGTGAAACTGCAAGAAGGAGTTTTCTGTTCAACCGACGGAATCTTGCAAACAATTTCGCAGCCACTCTGAGCATGATCCCACAAAATTGAATGTGGAGAACCTGTACTGTTCTCAACATATTCAGCAGTCTCTCCTACCATCAATCGACGATTTTTCATTGTCAGATTTTCCACCTTTTCAACAACAGCTGCATTTAGAGTGGTTTGTGGCTTCACAGAACACTGGTCACTCTCTGCCAATATGCGTCCAATTTTGAATCGGTTGAAGCCCTCTTTAATTAGTGTGACCCCATAGCATCATCGCCAAACACTTACTGATAAATCTTACGAATTGTTTCACTTAAAGAACTACCAAGCTTTTGACAAAATATTTGATGCAGTACCTCTATTCAAGTCGTTCAGTGATCTTTAGAGAAATACAAATCTGATGAACAACTATAACATCACCTCACTCGACTCGTTGCTGGAAGCGAGTGGTACAATGGAACGAAGGGAAAAAATTCAAGCATGTGCATTAAGGTGTCGAGAACAGTAGCGCCGCTTTAGAAACTCAACTGTGCGCGAGAAAATTCAAAGTCGTATACTTTTTTAACAGACATTGTATACAAATGTTTTTATTTTAACAAAATTTTATATGAACAAATTACTTATTTACCTATACAAATAATTTTTCACTCAGTGCGGATTCTTTCAATGCAGTACTTTCAAAGGACCAGTTAACGGTACTAAGTAAGGATTACCGTAGCTAAAAATAGAGGTAAAAATATCGAAAAATAGTTCTGATCAATGTATACAATTAATAATAATAATAAAATAAATAAATAAAATACCGTAATAAATGCAGTTTGCTATTGATTTCCCTTTTTTTTTTTAGTATCTTAAAATCTGACTTAAATATTAAAATGGCGGTCATAAGAATCAACGCAAAAATGTTCAAGTTAAAAGTATTATATGTGGACAAAACATAAGAAATCTATGCATATAGTTTCTATTTCACATTTTAATTACTTAATCAATTGCACCACATATGTTTCTGTAAATTGAAATCTAACTCATAACAGAGTCGATAAAGTATTAACCTAAAAGGTCCAATGATTTGAAGGGAATTTTCATTACCTTCGCATTCTAGACCTAAACTACGGCTATTGGTGACAGATCTCGTACTCTTGAGTCTTGAGGACGACACTTGAACCGTGTGCGTGTGTGGCACTCCACTCAACACCACAACTTCTACATCACGTCAATGGGTGGGCTTTGAACTCCGACGGATTTAACTTGCATCAGCCCCTCAAGACACCTGATCTTCAGCGGTACCAAGACACGAACTGACAATTCGCCAGCAAAGAGTTCGTGACCATGATGACTCGGCTTCCTAGGCTGCATTATATAAAATCAAGAAAAGAATTAGTAAATCATACATAAAAGCTATAATAAATATATGTCATTCATATTTAAAAATAGAGCATATAAAATTATGAACTATTCTACTAATGAATATAATTTAACTATAAAATATAGGATTTAAGTTTATATCGTGCTTTTTACCAAAAGGAAAATATGAACCTTAAAAATTTTTTTAATAAAAGTATTTCAATTGTAAAAAAAAAATACTTATTTTTATTAAAAATACTTATTTATCCTTTAGTTCAAGGGTAATTTAGACACTTTGACTTGCATTACAAATTTTTATGAAGACATTTAAAAACTATAGAAATATCTTTCTTGTGATTTAATATGTTATAGAGATGAAGTCAATGAAGTTTAGTAAAAGTAATATTAGTGTACAAATCAATTGAATGTAATCTTTTTTTATATGAATAATCTATTTAACCTTTAAAATATTAAAAATGAATTTTTTTGTTGCTTTAAAAATAACAATTGGCTTAGATATATATTACAGTAACTTTCAAAACAACTCCCAATGTTACAACACATAAAAAAACAAAAAAGAATATTTGGATACAGAATTATCTTTATAAGCTGACCCTCCAAGGGACGTAAAAGAATTATTCAACAAATGAGACTCAGGCACTGAATTTTAGGTAGGAATATTTTCTATGTTTTCAGAAAATGTACGAAATGACACGTAATCCAATTATATGCAAAATTTACATGTATTCTTTTATTACAGCTTAGCCATTTAATTTGAAAAAAAAGAGGAATTCAATCTTCCTTTATTGTTTATTTTTTTACAAATGTAATTTGTAAAAGTTCTCTTAATTCTGTGTGTATTCCTTCAATATACTTGGACCTCTGATTTTGATCTCTAACACATTGATCGTATTACTAAATATCATTTTGAGTTGGTTCATTCGTACTGCGACGTTGGCAATGCTCAAGCGTCATGGTGATTGCGTGAATTGTTTGTGTTGTTGTGCGGTTCAAACAGAAAGGAAAACAGGCCATTTTTAATGTTCGTACATCAACCTGATATTTCAAAATAGGGTTTTTTTTATATTTTAGTTATCTTACTTAAAGTTTAACACACACATAAATGTCTGTACTCTTATGTGAGTGCAGTATACGTAGGGGAAAGCGGATGGTTTTGTTCTTTCTTCCTTCCACAGCAGTAATGCCAATGTTGAATAATGTCACCAGAGCAAATATGGGCAGTAAAATTAAGGGTAATATGAGCTGTACCGAAATCTAATGAAAGAGTGATTTCTTACCCTACTCCAGGACCATCCACTCGTTCTACACGTCCTTTAAGCTCATCTTCCTTCCATAAACCTCTTCCTCATAATAGCTTAAGCCAAGTTACAGCAGCACATGGTTCCTTCACTGTCACCACTGAATTCTCGCAGTCAGCAGCATCATTTTTGGAGGATCTAAGATCAATTACAACACCGAACACAACCTGTGGAAATCGCGGAAGAAGTAAGAGTGTTGCAAGAGAGCTGACAAGTGCAGAAGGTTTGGCTTCTACGAAGAGAGTTGCCAACGGGGGTCATAAAGAAGTTGTAGGGGCAAAGCGCAGAGTTACAGCAAGTGCCAGCAAACAGAATGCATCCTGCATTTGTCCTGTTTGTGGTACTAACTATTATAAAGAAATTAAGAACAGGAATGGGTACAATGTTGTATATCTTGTTCATCCTGGTTCTAAATAGGAATATGTCGAGTTAGAGGGTGACTTCTTTTATTTTTATGAGTGTAGTGAGGACAAGTACTGATTAAATGTTGTATTTTTAAAGTTTGTTACAATTTGTGTTAGTTTAATAGTTAATCCGATTTTCACCCCATTTAATTATTTTAATTTATAGGTAACTTGGCTCCGGTGCCTTAGAGGTAGCGTGCCCGCTTCGGAAACCTAAGGTTGCATATTCGACCCCGGCGGGAGTCAATATTTTCTGGATGCTAAAATCGTAGGCCAGCATATCATATGATTATGTGACATGTAAAGATCTCCTGAGTATCAATTTGGCTCTGGAACTCTCGGCAAAGAAAAAAAAACACGGCAACAAACATGTTTAGAGAGTTTGAATTTCGAATAAAATTCAAAACGTCATATTTGTTAGAGGAAGACATCACTAGACGGTGCCTCCAGTTAAATGGCTTCCCCTCTTGGGGATTTGCCGTGTCTGCAAAGGATCACTTGCAAATATGCAGCTCACTAGAGGAAAAAAATTATAAAAATTTGGACATTTTTTGAAATTCAATTTGTTTAATAACAAAGGTTTAAATTTACTTCTTATCATTTTTTAAACAGGTAATTTATGTAAAAATGTTTTTTTTTGGAAAAAGTAAATGTGTAGGTGACAGTTTCTCTTCTTTTTTAAATAACGCAACGTACCAATATTTCCGGCAATTGTGCCCATATTATCTAAAGTTTTAGTCAAATATAGGCAATCAGAGAATTTGTTTTGGAGTTTCTTTATACACATAGCAACAAGAGTTAGAGATTTATTCTTATACCATTAGAAAGACTATACTCTTTATTTTGAAATATCTTAATTTCGGAAAAATAGAAAGTGTTTTGCTGTAGTTTATTTTCAATTAAATGTTTGGGTGCCCATATCTACCGAGTTTACCCTATATGTTTTCAACAAGTGCATTAATTAATGAAATGGGCCAGTTATACACACAGGAATTTTTCAAGAAGGGGGGGGGGAGTTGAGGGTCGAAGGTCCACCATTTTCATATCATACACCAATTAACTGTAAAACATATTTTTTTATTTTGTCGGGAACAAAAACCAGTAAAAAATAAATTATTGAATAAATAACTAGAATTCATTTATAATATAAATTATTAACAACAAATACTATTTTAATTTTATTTACTATATACATAAAATTATAATAATTTAAAACAAAAACAAAGGCGATGTTCGAAAGAGTGGACCACCCTCACTCGGGTGCGCCATTGAACCATTTTAACAAAAGTTGTTAAAATAAAAAAGCAAGTCCCCCCCTCCACATTTAAATGTGGTATATTTGAAGGCTATAAAAAAAAGATACACAGAAATGAACATCTTTGAAAATTTTATTGCATAATGGCAAGCACACACACCACACATTTCAATCTCAATTTAATATACAACCCTAGCAATGAAATTAAAGATATTGTTTCATCAACAAAATTGTTATATTTTCTTTGGCTCGCGTTCTACTCGAGATCTATTAGAAACGTGTCTTGTAGTTCTCAACTCAGAACTGAGGGTACAAGTACGATACCTAAATTACTATATCACTTTCATAATATTCATAAGAGGATTTTGAGATTCAATTTTCTTTAAGATATATCAGTACTCTTGTTCCAAACAACTGGTCCGTAATGAAATTAGATCTGGAACTCAGAATTCAACATCCCTAAACATGAAGCTCTTTGAATTTTAACACAAGATTAAAGTTATGTTGATATATCTGAAACACATTTCACACACACAAAGGGGTTTCAAGAATTTTGAGTCTGCAATAACTAAAATTGATAATTTTAGAAGTCAAAAAGCTTAAGCAACTAAAATAAGAATTTTTCATTAATAAAATAAATTAACAAATGACATTCTGTATAGATAGATTGACAATACTTTTTCTCTTTGAATGACAAATGCTAATAAAAACACTTCCTCTACCTCCTCTCTTTTTTTCTCTCAACAATATAAAAACTCAACTCAGATAAATCATTCTTTAAGTGTTTGATCGTTCAATACTTTATCTTCGACCAGTTGATGTGTGTTATCGCTGTCCCATGATTCCAGTGAACAGTCCCGGAGGATATATAAGCGACCTTTCTTTTTAATTCAACTTGTTAGTATGCTACGAATAACAACACATTTTACAAGGTGTCCTTTTGATAAACCGTTTTGTTTTCACAAACTATTCTATACGAAATTTGTCATCATTTGGTATCTCTATTTTATGCATACAACACCTAAATGCATCGTATAGTGGTAGTATGGTTCTTAATATTCCTACTTCATCTTGAGGGTAATGACCTTGATAGGCAGCATTAATCATTTTCTCACTTAAACAATGAATAAAATAAAGTTAATTTAAAGCATTAATCATTTTCTCACTTAAACAATGAATAAAATAAAGGTAATTTAAAGCTTCACCGATTACGGTAGCGATCCGAATAGATAATTTCAATAAACAAGTCCAAAAACATAATAATTGTAACAATAATGCGTCATACGGTAAAAAAAATGTCTAGGTTAAACTTGTGCACATAGAAATGATACATGACGTGTTTAAATTTTAAATTTTCAAGAAAAAATAGTTTTTTAGAAACAAGTAATTTAATTAATACAGCTTTCAAAACAAATATTTAAAATTTTTATAAATAAATATGCCTTCTCCCACAAATAAGTATTGATGGAAGAAAACTGTGTTTCCTTGAATGTGTTCCTTATTAGTTTATAACATAATTTTTGAAAAAACATATAATTTTGTGGACAAAAGTGTGAAGTATGTGGTTTTGGTGCTCTGTTTTCACATGGTTAGAAATAGAAGGTGAAACTTCCCCCGCCATTTTAGTGAAAACGAAAAGGAGGGAATTCCTATTTTTTATTGCATGAAAGTCATGTTTAGTAATTTAATTTGTCTTACTAAAAATGAGTCAAAAAAAAATATTTTACTGATATGTTGATTGTAAAGTTTTTGGATTACGTGTAAAATTTTGCAGCTGTAGAATACACATACTAATTCTTTTAGGTTAAGTAAAGAAATACCCAATTCTATCTTTAATTAGTAATAAGATTATTCTTTATTTTTGTATATTCACATTATAAAGGTAGGTATCGTATTTAATCATCTGAACTGTATAATATTTTTCTTTATTTTAGATCGATGATTATATGCTATATGTTATATGAAAATGTATATTTATAGCATTGGATTCCTTTTTTGGATCCACTTTATAAGAAAACAAACAAATCGCCCAGATCATTAGCAAAATTATAATTAGATTTAAGAGTGCAATCTGAAAAACATTCAGAGAGAGAGAGAGAGTCTGCCAAACTTTCTTATATTTTATTCTAAATACTGATTATAGAAATATTTTCAATAATCCTATGCTCCATATATGGAATGTATATTATTTTCCAATGCATTATTGTTTGGAATACAAAGGCTACACTTTGTTGAGATGAACACAATAGCATTACGAACAAAGGCGGATTCCAAAAAAGAGAAAAAAGAGAGAAAGAAAAGAAAAGGAAAGTAAAACGAATAAAAAAAGTATGTTTGAGTAAAAGAAAAATATAAACAGAAGAATGGATTCTCACTTCAAGTTCAGAAAAATAATTGTTGTTCAATTTACAATATGTCAACTTTCGTATTAAGAAAATTAAAATAGAGGTAAGAATGGTTTTTAAATTTTAATTTTTATAAATTTCCATAATTTTCAATCCAATAAAGAATGGTTAAAATAGTAAAAATTCAAATTTAAATCTGAATATAATTTAAAAAGCTAAAGAAAAATGAAAAAGATGCGTGCACATTAAATTACTTGCAAAAAATATCCGAAATTTGTTACTAAACGGAAAAGATATATTTCAGACAATTTTATTTTGAGACTAGCCGTTACCCTTCCATTTCTCTGAGTATCTCATGATGTTGTATAAGTATATACTGTTTATACAAATATAACTTTTTGATATCTAAGTCTAGCATTAAGAATTCGATTGTACTGAAAAATATATTTATACCTGTAACTCTCACTTCTTGATATAAAAAGGACAGAGCTTCTAATTAATAATTTCTAATGATCTCTAAAATTGAAGTAGAATGATTTTTTTGCACTCTCGTAACCCATTCACCAAGTGGATTTCCCCCAATTCGATTTTCAGAGGATCTCTACTCCGTAAAATAAACATGTGTTCCAAATTTCAAGTCTAAATCTAATAGAGCAAAAACGGAATTTTTACTATCAATACCTCACGTAATCCCATTGAGAGTCGATTCCCAAAAGAACCGTTCTCAGCGGATTTCAATTCAACAAAAGAAACATGAAAAACAAATTTCCTTTTAATAGTCCTAGTAGTTCGAAACTGGGAATTTTTTTGTCTATACGCCCCAGTAACCCCCGCTCCCCCCAGAAGTCAATTTCCGTAAAATCCATTCTTAGTGGATTTCTATCGCACAAAAGAAACATGCTTAACAAATTTCAAGTAAGTGGGTCTAACAATTAAAAACAGGCCTTTTTTATATAACTCCCCTTGACCCCTCGCAAGCCCCTTGGGGGTCGATTTTCGCAAAAATTTCTGTTAGAGGAACTCCATTCCATGAAAGGAATATGTCTACCAATTTTCAGGAAGGTAAGTCTAATAGTTTAAAAACTGAAATATTTATATCTATTATGCCCCTTAATCCTCTAAATGCCCCTTAGAGGGCGATTTTCGCGAAACCTATTTTGTAGTGGTTCTTTACACCATGGGAAGGAATCTGCTTATTAAATTTCAAGATGTTAAGATATTTAAGGTAAGCAAATTAAAATTTTAATTTTTAAAAGAATATTTTAATAACATAGTGATTTCATAAAACATGGAGGCCATGGTATCCTACTGATCAAGGTCACGGACTCGTGACCGGCGTGTGATGAGCTCGAGCCTAGTGACCGTAACTAGACTCAAGCCTAGTGACTAGACTCGAGCCTAGTGAGCTCGAGCCTAGTTGAGAAGACCCGCCGCGTAGTGCAGGCCAATGCACGTTGTATCTTTCGTGGCTCAAATGTCCTCCCGTTTATGTGGTGTGGAATAGATCGCCAGAACTCAAGTATCACATTCGTCACTTGACCATGGTTTAAAATTACGAGGAACGTCTCCAATAGCCCTCCAGTAACTTGATCGTGCGACGTTAACGTACACTCATTCATTCATAAAACACGATTCCTGTAATGATAAACTGCTGTTTGTAATAAGTGCAACACCATGAAGGAATCATCAGAATTAAATAAAATTTAATGAACAAACGACTTGTATTAGCAAAAATAAATGACGAAATTTTCAACGAAAAAAACAACAACAACATTAAGTGTCCGAAATCAGTATTTGGTGTAGCCCCTACGCGCTGCAATAAGTGCTGTTATACAACGTGGCATAGAATCAAACAGATTTTGAATGTCTGCTTGGGGAAGAGAATTCCATATTGCTTGTATGCGCAGCAAAAGTTCGTCTTTTGAAGCTGCCAGACGCGGATCATGAGGGAGACTCCGACCAATCAAATCGCACACGTGCTCAATATGCGACTTATCCGGCGAATAAGCAGGCAAAGGAAGAAGTTGCATGTGTTGGGCTGAACAGAAGTATCGAATGGTTTTTGTAACATGTGGACTTGCATTATCTTGCTGAAATATAGCTCCAGGGGTGCCTTGAAAAAAGGGAACGACTTCGGGCTGTAGCACTTCACGGATGTGTCATTGTTATTGAGATTATCCTCAATTCGTTGCAAATTGGAACATCCATGATACGAAATCACAGCCCAAAATTTAATTCCAGGTGTTAGGCTACTATGTCGTTCGATAACGCACTCTGGAAGGCAGCGTTCACCGGCACAGCGTCTAACATGAATGCGGCCATCATGGTCCCACAAATCGAAGCGTAATTCATCTGAAAATACAACTTGATGCCAATCAGCTTGCCAGGCTCTGTGTTCATGAGCCCATTGCAGAAGCGGCCGTCGATGGTTTGCCATGAGGTGGATCCTGTATAAAGGCACCCTTGCACGCAATCCACGGTGCAGAAGACGTCGACGAATTGACGAAGTCGACATTAGTACATCTGTAGCAGTAGACCAACGAGCAGCCAACTGCCTGGAGGAAGCTGTACGGTCATTCACCGCCATGCAGAGCAGGTGTCGATCGTCGCGAGCTGACGTCACCTTCGGTCGTCCACTATCAGTTTTTCGAGTTGTTAGGTGCTTATTAGTCCTCTGCTTTCAAACTCGCTTCACTGTGGAACTGTACCGCTGCACATGTGCGATAAGAAAATCCTCCTTCTCGAAGGCCGATAATCCTTCCCCGTTCAAACTCCTTAAGTTGTTGGAATTTCTCCTTATTTCGTCGGAGAGGCATACTTAGGTCTCACTAAACGTTCGCCACTAACAAATAAGAATTAACTATTTTCAACGTCCTGCTGCAGCCCTCTATTTATACACTTTCAGATTTAGTTCAGAGGGCGCTGAGCACGCCACGCATACGTGGTGACTCTGAAACTTTACTATGTTACGTAATATCCTATAATTGATATTTGCTGCAAAGTTCATTTGATTCTGATGGTTTCTTCATGGTGTTGCATTTTTTACAAACAGCAGTGTATTTGTACCATACAAATATGCCGTACGATAAAAAAAAATCGTATCAATAAATCATATAAAATCGTACGAATAAACCCTTAAAAAAAGAAACAAATCAAGCAATTAAAAAAATCCGATATCAAAAAAATTAATATCCTTTTTCTATAACAAATCATTTGAACTTAGAATAGTACCCAGCTAAAAATAATAAATGATAGTAAAACGAGTTTATAAATAAAATGTTGACACCTATATTCGCTGACCTATTATAACTTTTACCTGTTTCGAGTGCGATTATACTGTAAAGAATATTTAAAAGTGAAAGACAAATTATTTGAACTAGAATGAGAATTTTCAGAAGGTGATATCACTCTTTTATAAGGTCATTTACGTAAAAAAATATTATTGAAACTTTAAATTTGTCGGAGGAAATAACAGAAAAGACCAGAAATATATTGTATTATTACTGAAATAAGACTCATGCTAAAAATTAATACATATACTTGCATATGTACAAGTATGTAGATAACATATATACTGGTGTTCAAGATTAGGAAAATTTGCGTATTTTGTCGAATTTTATGAAAATATTTGAACGAAATGCAAAAATACTGCTTCGAAATAAAGATGCAAGTCTTGTGCGCGTAATACGTAAGCGTATACGCTTTGAGGGGGCAGAACTAGATAATTAACAGGATTTATAAGTGCGAGGCCAAAATCCGTATTTTGTTCTTAAGCACACTTTTTTTTGCAGCAATCGGATAAATTAAAATTCAAACAGTAAAAATGAGCAACCATACCAACATTTAGTCGATGAAATGAAGTAGAAAATTGTGTGTAGGCTAGAAACAAGTGAGTCTCAAAACCAGATTTATTGGGAATTCAATTTTACGGCCAGCTTCGATTTAAACTTATGGAAATAGTTTCAGGATGTCTGATCCCTCAAGAAAAAGCATGGGGCAAGGTCGTCCAAAAGCAACGGTGCCAGAGGAGATCGCCATTTGTCCATTATAGTGAGGCATAACAAGGATATTAACATTGGTGGAACGGAAAACATTTGAGCTCCCTGCAAACTAAAGTTTTGGGCCACCATGTTGGACTTAAAAAAAGGTAAATACTTGGTGGCAGTCAGGCTTTGGACCTCCTAGAGCAGGGATTACGAACCACTGGCACACGTGCTATTGATGGCACACGACACAGTATTTTTGGCACGCCAGTGAAAAGGGCAAAAAAAAAAAAAAAAAACGAGTGATGTAGGGCGGCGCACAGTGGTCATTTTTCCCGATCTGGCGCACGGAAACCCCAAAAATGAAATTGCACGAAAATAAAAAACAACTTACAATTTATGGTCCTCTTGAGTTCCCTAGCCATGTGGTAAACATTTTTTGTCAGTACGCGAATGGAAATTTTCAACAACCATCGGTATATATCGGGTTTGTTCTTTCTACAAGAAACACTTATGAGCCTCATTTCCCAGTCGGAAGTTCAATCGTTTCGTCTGAAAAGGGTTTTGCAGATTTTAGCGGGATTTTTTTGAAAATACATGCCATGGATAAGTAAATTCTTGATTTGACTTTCGAATTAGGTTCAAGTTCGATTAAAAATTATAAAAACATAGCATTTAGCACAGCATGTAACTCCTACTAACGTATGTTGGTTTTCTGTGTTTAATAGATTAGAACTTTTGGGATTGACACGGATTGATCACAGTAACACTTAAGTCACATAGAGAAGATATAGACCTTTAATTTAATACCAAATTTAGCTGCTACTTCCTGCAACTCCCATAGTTATGATTTTTTTCAGCGTTGGCCGATGGTATTACTCGGCATGCCTTATTCGATGTGTGGAAGAAAGAGCAAAATCCCAAGCGCAAAACTAATACTGTTTTGAGTTTTGTTAGGACTACAACGGACTTTGATAACTATGAGGATCAGCTGCAATTTTAAATTAGAAAAATTGTTAAAATTTCTGCTCGTTTGTAGGGGGAAAATGGATGGGGTGCCGTAGAAATGAAAAGTTCTTCTCCAAGTTGAATGATGCGCGGTTGTTGGGGAGAGTAAGATTTATACCATCCAAATCAACTCCAGGTCGACTCTCAAAATCATTCGGGGAATGCAAAGCCACTGCAAAGAGGGAAAGAGTATGTCCTCTTCATGCTTCAGCAAACAAGCAAGAACTAGCATTTACAACAAGAATATCAATGCAAGCAGCTGGAGAAAGAGATGCTGCCTTAATTTTGAATCAAGTGACTACTTGCTCACCTAGACGTGCTACTCGCTTGAAGAAATGCCAGAATCGGTGAAAAAAATGACTCCTGGTCAAGCCTTGGCTCTTTATGTCGACACCAAAATGTCAAAAGGCTAACATAATAGAATAAAGGGAAATAGAAAAGAGTTCCACGCTGATATTTACCAGAACTATAATAAACTTATAGAGTCTAAAATTAACTGTTATCTTCCTGGTATCGTCATTGATGAAATATCGGCAGAGGTTCCAATGCAAGCGCTTGTTTTCTACACCTTTTGCAGATTAGCCAAAGCTCAGAAAGATATTTTAAAACAAATTGATACCCAAATAGCATATCACTGAATGCGAGGTTTAAAGCTGATGCCTGATAGACATCTAAAGGTTCGCCAGGGTAATAATTTTATAATTTCAGTTCTTCCATCATTTCTTTTTCATAAAAATATAGTATTTCGATATTATGTGAAGCAAAAAACTTTAAATGGGGGAGATATTACGCTTTTGGTTGAATTTTAGCATTTTTATCATTTTCTTATTTTTTTCCCTCCAAAATTAATTAAGATTTTGCAAATTCGATTCCTAAAGGTGTTTAAAACATCCTTAGAAATATTAAAAAAAATTAATTAACACAAAAAGAATAAAAATTTTAAAAATTTCAAATTTTTAAAAAAAAATTAAATTTGTAAAATTTTGTTAATAATATGTGCAAAATTTTATCTGGTGTCATTTTCTTAAATAGAAACGGAAAAGAAATTCTAAAATATAATTTAAAACACATAAATAAAAAAAAAATGCTTAAAGGGTGTCGAGTCCTTATAAACACTACGTATTAATCTTTATTGTATATGTACATTGTTATATTTCATTGTATTTGTTCAATATGTTAAAATTTAATTTTTTAAAAATGCCGCTCTATTTCTTGTACAAGGTGATCAAATGAAAAGGTAGAAACGACACGGTGGGTACAAATATAGACTTTATTCAAAATATACACCATAGGCCTGAGCACAACGATCCCACTGATGAACAAGCCGCAGGATTCCTTGTTCCCAGAATTCCTGTGGCTGTGACGAGACCCAGTCCTTCACAGTGTCCTTGAGTACGTCGTCCGAGTTGAAGCGCTTTCCTTTCAGGTGTTTCTTCAGTGGACCAAACACATGGAAATCGCAGGGTGACATGTCGGACTGTAGGATGGATGGTCCAACGTCTCCCATTGGAACTTGTCCAGTTCCATTTGTGTGACTCTGGAGACGTGTGGACGCGCGTTATCATGGAGCAGAACCACACCCTCCGTGAGCAGCCCCGGTCTTTTGTTCTTGATGGACCTGCGTAGGCGTCGGAGTGTCTCACAGTACACATCGGAGTTAATGATTTTTCTGTGCTCGAGTAATTCTGTGCTCGCATCATTTGGACGCCGCTTTTTATAAGAACCTTTGCTCTCTCCTGCGCATGCGGGCACCCGCGCATGATCCGATCCCAGTCAGAATCTCCAATGGCATCCCGAGATGTCTCGCTACATTCTCCTTGCAGAATATGCAATATTTAACTGTTTCATTTTTATGTCGTTTCGTACCTTTTCATTTGATCACCCTTGTATATATTTTCCCATGTGTCAAATTACTGCTTCTCTTAATATCCTTAGATCCTTGTTTAAAAACTAGTTCCCCTCTCAGCAATCATTTATTCTTGATCAAATTCAAACTTGACATAAATTAGTAAGACCTTATTCACCTTATTACTACGATTTTTGATCATTAGATATTATTATGAAGACTTCAAATCTATAAAATAATTTCCGTGCGCCAGATCGGGAAACTGACCACTGTGCGGCGGGGGGCACACTCGTTTGTTATTGTCTCGTCTTAGTTACATCGTAGACTACAATTGCTTATGATTTAAAGTTTGTCTACGCATAGCGTTTATTGGCACAACTGCACTTTAAAGTTTATCTGTGTTATATTTACGATTTCTAACTATTATTTTACATGGCTAGTTCAGCAAAAGTACAAAAAGTGCAAGATGTAAGTGTAACAGAGAATTTCAAATTTGGTGGACCGAGAAACATGACATTATTAGTAAAGACGACAAAGCGATATATGTTTTATGATCTGGAATAGTGGTATGTAGAACATCGTGTCTGTAAAACGGTATTTTGAAACAAATCGCAAACTCTCTTGTCAAATAAGTGAACCACAGCAAAAATAATTAATTGCTTACAAACCGTTTGGCAGATGATTCAAATTCAACATGCATTCTACAAAAAGTAAGATCTTGCAATCCTAATATAAGTTATCTGTCATCCAGTCTGCATTAACATAAGTCACACTAATATTACTTTATTTTGAATTACACGTATAACTAAAATATTTATAACTATACAGTACAAAAGATATTTTTTCGTAGTAAATAGAGTTTTGTGTTGGTAGTATTTAATTTTAATATTTTCCCAAAATTATTTGACGGCACATCTCTACCTCATTAAGCACTTCTTCAGAAAAAAATGGCACGTTAATTTATAAAGGTCCACCACCTCTGCCCTAAAGCCCGAGCCCTCCCCCCTCCACGATGCGGAGGTTGCGGGGATGTACGTTACGCCCCTGGATACTAAAACTTCTCAGCTACCTTATGAGGTGTATGCGGCCAGATAAACCCGAATTCTAAGAGTCACTGTTTCCTGAAGTCTTCATCAGTTTACAAGAGTGAGTGAGTGAATATTAACGTCGCACTGTTCAGCTACACGAGGGTTTTCGTGACGAACTTCGTAATTTTGAGCCGTGGTCAAGATCAGTTTACAAGAAGACGTGTTGTTTACATTCCGCTCAGTTCTGCGAATAGGAAAGTCCATTGAAAATGGTTCAAAAATCATAGAGATATCAGCAAGGATCAATAGGTGACCGCTCTCGTTACTGATTAATTTTGATTCGGCCTAACCACCGATTCTCGCGACACTTTAATATAGAGAGAGCCAGAGACCTGCTACCTGCCCTCCAATGTCGAGAAATTGACCATTACGGTAGCGTAGGCTTGCTGGTATGGGCAGGTATCATGTTGGATGACCGCACACACCTCCATGTCTTTGAAAGAGGCACTGTGATTGCTGTGAGGGATGAGGTCTTGAAGCCCATGTTCGCCTTTTGATGGGTGCAGTTGGCACTATTTAACATTACTGGATGACAACGTGAGGTCCTATAGAGCTTATCTGATTTATTAATTTCTGGAAAGTGAGAATATTCGCTGGATGAATTGGCCAGTTAGATCTCCACACTTCATCCATATTCAACATGCCTGGGACACTCTGGGGAGGGGAAATGGAACTGTCATCTCCCCTCCGAGAACCATCCATGGCCTGAAAACAGAGTTGCTGAACGAGTGGTATTATTGGCCAAAGAAACTCTCATAAATTCCCTTATTTCTATTATAAAATCCCGGAATAAGGGAATTTATGAGTAAGCCTATATATCTGTAAGAGAACCGTTTGAAGATACCCCTATTAACCATTTTTTTGGTTCTGTTCTGCAACTGCTGTTTCATTCTTTCTGACTAAGATGAGTATTACGCAAGATCATGCGTGTGTATTTTAACTGTTGAATGGTGATTTTTTCCGCATTATATCAACCCTATATTCAAAGCAAATTTCACATTAAAATCTGTTCAGTAGTTCTAGATATAATCAACCAAATTTGAAAATTTTCTTAATTTTGAACATCAGTCTACATATACATATAAATATCAAATACTGGATATATATATAACTTGGTTTAAATGTACATAAATATGAACATGTAAGATATACATGCATACGCAAAAACGTAAAAGAAATCATACGTGTGTAAATTGATAAATAAATATGCACATGTGTGTTTCGCATACTTTATCTTATACAGTAGAAGCTTCGTAGAAATCATACACACAAAACATATTTATTGTGTCTATGCAAGAGATGCCTATACTTGTTACAATTTTATTTCAATATTATTTCTTATTTACTCTTTTTTCAAAACATATTTGTAGAAGCAAAAATAAATTTCTTCAGAGGAATTTCGTAATTAGTAAAACTGTTTACAATATTAGAATTAAAATACATAAAATAAACCAACTTCATTAAAAAATTTTGATAACTAACATCTCAAAGTGTAATTAGAATTGTTTATAATTGTTAAAAACGATTAAAGGAGATTAAAATAACTTACAAGTTAGAATTAATTGTGTAATGGGGATTTTACAATATGTTAATTTATATTACAAATAAAATGTGATGTAGTCTTAAAAATGCTGTAATTATTTATAACATTATTTAGAATTATTTTAATTAGTTTATTAGTTTTCATTGAAGGTTAATGTAGCTTACCAAAGAAATTAAATTTGAAATAGCTAAAAATTTAATATTACTATAAATATATTTGGCTATATCTTTATTTTAAGGGGAAAAAAACTTTTCATTTTCTTGTACTATATTTGTATTAATTTTAGTTTATTTAATTATAACATGTTTAGTTCAAAATAATTATAATATTAAATCTGATAATATATATCTTTTTACTTTGTTATCACTGAAACTTATTTCTTTAAGTTTATTGAAACTGATGATAGCTTTTCAGTAAAAAAATGTTTTTATTAAAAGATGTCATGAAAAAAAAAAAGATTCCATATTTTATTTGATAGCAACTTTCATATTTATAAAATGATTTCTATTAGAGAAACAGTACCGTTTCTACACAGTAAATCATTGCCTTAATCAGGATCTTTCTTACTAATATATTGCTTTTTCTCCGACTTGAAATATTCAACCTTTTGTGGGTTTTTTTAAAATTACGAAACCCTCTCTCTTTCAATTTCTAACAGGAGATTTAAAACCAATTTAATAAAAGCATAGGATGATGTTCGTTGCTTAGTTGCTCATTCATAACATACTGAATTGAATATATAAATAAAATATAGACTGGTTCTTAAGAATATTCTTTAAATTTAAAAATTTCTCGAAAGTTAGCTTTCTTGTAACATTGTTTTCGCTGCATTATCATCACCCATAGCGCGTTAGCACAGGATAGGCCGAGGCCTTCTAAACCAGACATTTCTAACCATCTCTACTTGCCAAACTTCTCCAGTTATCTATTTTAAGAAATAATCCTCCTGTACTACATCTAGCCATCGAAGTCTAGATTTCTTTCAGTGTTACATGACCTTACAGAAAAAATTTGTTATTGTGGTTCGCACGAATAACATGTCCGGTCTCATGGAGGTAGCTTTGTTTTAATGTAATGGGCAACATCTAACTGTTTTACATTAGGTATAATTCGATGTTGCTTCTTCTACGCCAGATACAATTTCCCTTAATTTTGTCTAAAACACTGCTCGGGATCTTGTGTTCCCCCCAAAATCTTTTCCTCCTTCATGGTCCTACTTCAGGTTTCCGAAGCGTAAGTCAAGACAAGATGAAATAGAATTCTCGAGAGTAATAAATTTATTTTTCTAGATAATTAATGCTCCAATCCATAAAAAAGCTTTATTAACAGCAACTATTCATCTCAGGTAGAATATCATTTTTTATTATTAAACATCCATCCAAGATAAATGAATTCAGTAAACATTTCAAATTTACAGTTCCTAATTCACTGGCAAACCAAGGCCAGTTGGACCCTATATCAAAACTTTTTGGGGGTCCTTTTCTTGGAAAATTTATAAAAATTATCACATTAATAAAACTTATTTGAATATGTCAAAATAAGTGTTCATAGAGATACTTATTAAAAAACTTTATTATACAAGAATTAGCCTAATTTAATGTAGGTACTTTTTTAATTTTCCCTCTAAATCAATCATAGAACAGTTGCTAGAATGTTGCAACTTCAAGAAAATAACATTTCGAATGATTTCCCCATTCTCTCTAAATGTTATTTTTATTTTACTTCAAATGATCTTTCTAACAAAGCATCATTGTGAGTTGTACGACATTTGCTTTTAAAAGAGTGTAATCGCGGGAACAGAGATATAGAATTCATGGGAAAATCTTCACCGTTTGAAGCCAGAAACAAATGATTTTATAAAAATAAATGGAAATATACTTTTAATAAGATTGTTGATAAAATTTTACGATTTTTTGCTGATACATGTTGGGATCCTGTAGCTTGGGGGCTTCGTATCATAAATGCGGTTGATACGGTGGTACCTACGCCCCTTACCTAATTAAAATATAAGTTGAGGTTTAAATGTTTCCAGTGGTTGTCAAATGTTTAGTTTTATCCTGATTATTATTGAAGCCCACTTTTGCTACAATAAATGAAAATTAAAAAATATTCAGAATATGCGTAATTGTTACAGTACCAGTGTTCAAAGATGTATTAACTGATTACCTGAAGTGCACAAAAGCCTTATGTCTTTACTAGCAAAGTTGTATTCTCAATCTTTGGCCAGATTTACTTGACGGACGTTATTACTTGAATTATGAATTCCTGTACAAATATACATTTATATATGTAAAACTGAAAAAATTGTTTTTGTTTTAAAAGAGATGCAAAACAAGAATTATTCCCATGTGATATATTTCAGTAATACAAGAGTTACAGATTATGGTTATTTTTTAAATTAATAATAGTAGCAAATTAGTTGGACTGTCTTTGGTTCACGTTGATTATCTTTCATAAAATTACCAATTAGATTAAAACAAATTTCATTCGGATGATCACCTGCATTGATCACCTTAAATATGTATAAATAGACACGTTTTTCTAAGCTCAGAGATAATGTATCCATTTTTTCTGTGCATCTTATAAATCAAAATAATGTAAGTTATACAACAATAAATATAGCTTTGCTTTACTTTTGTATGCAACATAGAAAATGCAAAAGGTATTTCCATTGTTCTGGCCAGAAGCTCTTTCATTGTAAAAGCTTCGTATCTGCGGTTAAAGCTCCTGCATTTTCAGCATGAAAACTTCACGAACAGATGCAATTTCATGGTTAAATATTTCACTGTGCACACGACCTTGTGTTGTTTTTTGTTTTTTTACATTCCTCCTTGTTGAGCCTTTGTCTCTTGCTCACGCTTTAAATATATATAAAAAACTATGATATAGAAACATAGGTTTATTTTTAATTTATTAATCAAGACTACAATAACTTTTCAAAGTATGATTTCTTAATTTAGTTTTATGTTTTTATTTCTTTATATTCTATTTTAAGATCTTACCGAAATTTAATGATGTTTTCAAGGCAAGAACATAGTTTATCAGAATGAATTATGATTTTTCCTCACAGAATCAGCATTTTTTAAAATGCACACATTTAAAAAAGATCTAATATAAATATAAATTATGGAATAATGATTTAATAGGGTGGTTGAGTATTTATTAACGTCGCTCTATAAAGCAACACGAGGGTTATTGGCAAAAGATTTCGTAATTTTGAGCCTCGTCAAGTGATGAGGACGACACAGTAGCAGGTACGCCCTCTCTAAACTGCCATTCCACGCCAACTGGAGGACTTTGAGCGTCGAAAGCCCCTGCATAGTGTGTAGAAAGGCTGATGCAGATTATTCGAATTCATGACACGCCTTGCACGAGTTCTTGACCATAAGCACTAGGCTACCAGGCTCATGATTAAATAGGAGTTATGGGGGGGGGGACGTTATATGAATGTCATTTTTCTGTGTTTTCAAGACACATACAGACGTAATCTCGAAAAAAAAATGACTGAAGAATAAAAATTAACGTTTGGGAAAATTTTATAAAACGAGCCACATTTAAATAGAAAGGTTTGTGATAACTTTTTGGATCGTACGAAATAGCTATGCTGAATGATCTGTTATATTGTAGCAAGTGATGTTGATATTATAAAATATCACTCTATAATAACCAACGCATTATTCAGATAATTTTTATCGTTTTCTTACAAAATTATTTCTTTGAAAATTAAAGGATGAACTTGTTTAAAAATAGTTTATGTGCTTTAAAGTTACAAAGCATGTATTTAATATAGCTTTTAACTAATTTGTAACGTGTGACCAACATATCACGCAGATGTTATTTAATTTATGCCTCTATTTCATAAGTAGAGGTATACATATATAGTATATTACAGTCATCATTAAATCAGTTAAAAGGATGAAGTGATTTTTTCCCCAAATTGTTGCTAGTTTTTGTGCACAATTTGAGTATTGTATTTTAGAGACACGCGCCTTTAGCACACATCACATACATTTTTAAAATAAAGAAATAAATAATTATATCTTATACATTATCAAGCGCGTTGCTTAAAACAAATAAAATTTTTAAAAATGAAATATATAAAAACGCATTAAATGTTGCAGGAATCTTTAGAAGTATTGTAAACATTTAATAATAATGCTATAATTACAAAAAATTGAGAAAATATTTTATAATTCCCCTTGCATTAAGGTGAAAACACATTTAAAATATTTGAATAAACTTAAAAACACTTCGACAACATTAAATCATATAACATCTCCACTAAAGAAATGATTCAAGCATTTTTAATATCGCGTCAAAAAATTTGTTATTATGCTATCGCTTAAGTAAATAAAAATATCTAAAAAAATCAGTTTAATCCTATATTATTATTTTTATTATATTTAAAATATAATATTTAGCATTATAAGCCTTTTTATAGCAAGATAAATTCATAACACAAATTCATTCATTCACACAAAAGAATCTTTCCATTGATCTTAAAGATGTTTTTATATAAATCAAATTGTACGTTGTTTTAAAAATAACTTAAAAATGATATTTAACTCAAATAATGCAAATAATTTCATAAATTTTACTACATAATTAACTTCTATTTTTCATGGACATTTTAAATTATGGAGTATTGTTCTTGTTTGTTGATTAATTTTCCATTCTTCGAACAAACAATTACTACTTATAAGTCTATATACTACTCTAAAACTTTATTGTTAAGTTTACAAATAATGAACTAAACAATGATCATTATTCACAAAACACATTACAATTCACAATTTTTTAAATACCGCCATGGGAGAAATATAAAATTTTGATAGGAAAAATTATCTGAATAAAGTTTTGGACATTTAGAACTTTTAACATAATTACTGATAATTGTTAAAGCCTATCATTGAATATACTCGAATTTTTTTAAAATTCTAGCTTCCAAAATATTTAGACATATGACATCGACATCTTATGAAAAGCATTAAAAAATTTGAAGAAATGCCTTCAAGTGTGATTGACTAATTAAAAAACTGTTTTCAAAAGTCGATCATGAATGATGTATAAATGAGCAATGGTGAGAAATGAAGTTTTTTTTAATGTAATGGCGAAGGTGTGTAGTATATATGATAATTAATATAATTTCAATTAATTTAATTTTGTAAAGTGTAGTTTGGAACATTTGGAAAGTGAATCATTTTGTGTTGTTTAAAGCTCAGAATGCACTGCGCAATAAATTCCATTTACACTAAATTGGAAAAATTGAGTTAGAAATTAAATATTTTGAGACGATATCATGTAAGATTTTTCTATAATCGCTTGTTTTTGAAGACGATTTCCTAGAGTGATGTTGCTATTATAAGAGAAATATATTTAAATGTTAAGTAAATCTAAGTAAATTAATGTAAATATTTGATTACAAATACAATTTTATCAACACTAACAAAGATTACCTATAAAAATTGAAAGAAAATATATGCATACCCTATCAGATTTTATCGTCAAATTTTCTAAATAAAGTCAGCATCGTAGCCCATTTTTCACTATCTAAAGAAAAATCTCAAATCCTTTATGGGTTACATTAGAAAAGACATTTTAGAAAGTTTGCATGTCTTGCACAGATTTTACATATGAGTGCTTAAATCTTCTAACAAAATCACATGAAATTCTCTACAGGAAGACATTGTATAAGAAAAATTTGTACTTTTCAATCGATACTATCTTTTCATCAGCATTTCCTACTGATACTATTGTTTTACATTCAATTCGATTGTTCTTATTATTAGTTTCTATTCGAGACACCACATTTTTCTCATAATCGCAAGTCTCTAATCCATCGAACCATTTTCAAGTCTTCTAAATTTCGTGGAACAAAGTGTAGGAAAGTGTTCAATCCCAATCTAAAATGATTCCATCCATTGTTCGTGGATTTGTAACGCCTCGGTGGAAGAAAGAGTTGATTGAAAATAACACGTAACATCTCACACGTTATTTTTATTCTTTAAGATTAAGATAAAAATGAATCGACACAGTAAAGTGTTATCTTTAAATAACGTAGCTCCTGAGAAATCTTAAGAATTTTTCTTTAAGAAAAGGAAAAATTCACTCTCTTTTTCTTTTAAAGAAAGTTTTACCAAGATATTACTTGCTGATTTTGTAACTAAACAAAAGAAAATTGTGTTTGTTTTAGATAATTATATATATCTTCAGTTTTTTTTAACTAAATTCCCTAAAAATAAATTGATTTGGTGTTTAAAGACACTTATACATATCAACAACTTATTTTGCGAAATAAATTATTTAATTCATTTTTAGTATTAATACATTTCTTATTATATTATTTAACAAAATATATTATTAAGGTGTTTTCTTCCTTTTCTTGTTTATAGATTTGAAGAATATTTGTATGTAAACATTTATATATATATATATGAGGTGAAAAATATATATTATCAAATTATTACTCTATCAAATAAATTCAAAAGCAAATTTAAGTGATTAGCTAGGCATTTACTTTCTTTTTGTAAGGTATCTGCGTACGTACGGAGATAAGTTTTTTAAAATGCCATGTATGGTAGTAATTGTATGGTATTGCATTGGTATGGTATTGTGTGGACTTAAATTAATGAGGAACATCGATCAGGAAATTAATTTAACAAAACTAAGTTGAGAACAAGTATAATAATTACCTAAAATCCCATGAGCTTGTCATATTCAAAATTAAAAAGAAAATTTAATACTTATCTCGATACTTTGTATGGATTATAATTAAAATCGTATTGTATCTTTAGCTCCAAAGTGCATTACTATTGAATTCAATACATTGCTGTTCTATAGAGAGAAAAAGGGGGTGCGATGAAAATTATGATTGAAAATTGGGTAGCAAATATTGAGAGTTAAAGACGAAACTGCTTAAACTGTATCCTTTATATCTATAGAATTAAAAAGATCTTCAAAGTCGTAAATACGGATAGAATTAATCTTCATGTCTTGTGCATTGGAGTAACTAAATCTTTACTATTTTTAATAACAATAGAAGTGAATCTGGGGGTCTCTCTCTCTTTATATATAATATATTTAAATTTAAAATTGTCGTTAGTTGATTTATTACATTGATTGTTTAAAAATGTTTTCGAGAAATAACAGTCCTCAACATATTGTTATATATATATTTTATTCCTTTTATAAATATTTATAGTTTAATTTATTCACCAATTTTTTTATCCAAATTACTATTATATATCTTCAACATTATTCAAATAAATAAGATTGTATCATTAATGTCAATAATAATTATAAATAGTCAAGCTATATATACATTTATTTCAAATAGCAATCATTTTGACCTGAATAATATATTTTAAATAAGTCTATTATTCTTCCAACACTCTGATGATCTATTTATTGTTTTGTTTTCAAATCGATCTCTATAGTATTTCAAATATAGAAGTACAAAAAAAATTACAAAGACTACATTGATCTAAATATTTGACAATTTACAAAAATTACCATAAAAGCAGATGGCTTAAAGAGATTGAAGTAAAGTACTCCGTCTCTTAAGACTAAAATTATTAAACGTAAGAATATTGCAATGTGGATTAAGAACAAGGTTTCAAAACACATTTAAGTCCTACAAGCGTCATTAACTATATGCAGATTGCCCAATAAGAGACTTATAAATCTGAAAACAATGGTGCATTAATTGAAAAAAAAACAGGGAACATAGTTAAAAAGGGAAGTAATATGTATTTCTTCATGACAAAAATTATTTTGATCGTGATTTCTGCAACGATTTTGAATCAAACCGCCACCGTGCAATTAAAAAAAAGGAGGAAAATATTTCTATCATGTGACTATGAAAACACTGATGACATAATGTTTCTTTACAGAAGCAAACGTGATATCTGAATCAGCGCTTATGTTTATTGTACAGTCGTGCTTAGAAAAATATTGAGGTATTCTTATACGTCTTTGTTTTTTTATGTAGTTATTTCCTGTTTGTTTAATTTAAGGAAAAAAATTGAGATCTTTCACACTGTTTACGAAGGAGGTGCAATGACTTTCATATAATACAGTTTCTAAATACATGAAAGATATTTCTTTCTTGTATTTACAAATACACCTTTCTAAATCTCTCTTAGATAATGTAATATAAAGTTTAAAAAATTACTCAAAGTTATTTCAACTTGCTTAAATGAATTCTTATTACCAATTGTTAAAGAGAGAAAGAACCTTATTAGGTAGGTATTGAGTAAAGAACTTCCAAATAAAACTTTATACACAATTCTATTAAAATAAAAATTTCCCAAATTTATGCATTTTTCTAAATGTATTATTAATTTAGAATTAATCTATAAATTCTCTTATCATCAATAATTGTAAAACCTTTTCAATCTATTATGCATAATTGATTCAGTAATTCAAATTATTTTAGACCGGTGGTCTTCAAATTTTTCAACTCACAGAACCCCTAAAACTTGAAGGTGCTTTCGTGGAAACCCCTAGAACTAGAAAGTACTTTCGTGAAACTCCATTCCATACACATATTTCGAAGAATATATCTCAAAATAATATTTAAAGTAGATCTACATGTGTTATAGGTACTTTATGTAAAGACAATTATAAAAAAAAGTATAGCATTCATTATTAATAAATTCGAAACTAAATTTTTAATATAGTTTATTTATTAAATATTAATTTGGGACCCAAATGTCACCTATCCATGCATTATATTTAGTAACTGGGAGATATGTGCTTTCTTTTTTTCACACAAACTATCGTAGTCTAGGTCAATTGAGATTTAATGCAATCTCTTTACATATTCTGAGTTTAATTTGTTTTTGTACTTTGTTTTTGTAGCCACTTACGGTGAGAAATATATTTCACTTAAACACGATATCCTGAATAGCATTAAAATGCTTATAGCTGTGTGAGAAATCCCGTATATTCTGCATGCCTACCTAAATTTGCGACCTAAAATTTAGAAGCTGTTCTTACTTAAATTTAGATTTTAACATCAACTCTTTTGATATCTTGTTCCCTTTCCTTTATTGTATGCGTTGTTTTTCCCAAATGTAAAAAAGTGCATTTTCCATTGGAAAACTATTCAGTTTTGCAAGACGTTGTGGTAACTAACGAGTATAAAATTATCTCGTGTAACCCGAGATAGTAAACAATAGAATGTTCACTATCTAGAAGTAACTATATATATATACATATAGAACATTTTATTATTTTATTATATTACAATAAAAGTTTAAAAAGTGTCGCAAAAAATAAAGTTATTATATATGAATAAAAGTTTCAATTTTAGTGAATAGGGGGACGGGATGATCTTTAGATACTTGTAACAAAACAAACTTCAAAGAGAACGTGAATCCATTTTTATTTCTTCTCGATTTTTTTTATTGGGACTCTTGGAACCCCTGGTTATGCCTTGTGGAACCTCAGGGTTCCGTCGAACTCAGTTAGAAGACTAGTGTTTTAGACCAAGAAAGTCGATCGTACAGTTCATGGGTAATGTTTTTGCAACTCAAAATTAATATGAAAGATATTCTATAATTAAAATATCCTATTTTAAATCTATAAAGCTCAATCGCACTAAATTTGTAATTAGTAATCACAACATTGTCAACTATCAGTTTTGATTAGATGACTGAATTCAGTGAAATTGGTGTGTCTGAATAATATGAATATCGACTGGTCAAATTGAAATAATTTGTATATAAAGTATTACTTTCTTCAGAAAAGCCTACTGTTGAAATCAGTTATTTATACTCGTGACAGGAAATAAATAATTTACTATTTTAGACTATTTTTTTAAGAATCATGGCGTAAAACGATTATTACGAAGTAGAAAAATAGCAGAGAATAAAAGTAAACATAAAAAATAATAAAGTTGTTTATCCTATTGCAAGAAACTAATTCTTTGAGGTTAACTCTTTTCAAATTAACCTGCACTGAAATACGGTTACTTATTTTCTTTGTGTTTGTATGTCTTCTATAAATGTAAACCTTGATTATTTTGGCCCAATTATCTTTTGAGTTTGACATATATGTTATAAACAAAGTTTGTTTTCAAAAATATATAAGCTTCTAGGTAGTAAAAAATATATTACTTCGCAAATTAGTAATTCACCATACTTATTAAAATATTAATTTATGATGGATTAATTTTTACCGAGAAAGAAACAAATAAACACGTTTAAAATTCTATATATTCATAAACTTAAATATAAATTCAAATTTTTATTTTCAGAAATTCTTTTTTTTTTACGTTTTCAACACAAAATTTATGTATTGTTGAAATAATATGGGTATATACTTTTCTTAGAAAAATATCGATTAGGCTTATTTAACATTGCACGAAAAAAGTAACTTAAACGCTTTAATTTTTAATGAAAGTTTTGCTATTAAATTCTATAAAAGGCCTCTAAGAATCATATAAAAAAAACTTTGTTACATCTTATTCTAAAGAACACATATGAAATGCAACAAAAAAGAAATAGCCTTTTAAAATTCAATAAATTACAATTGAACTGTATCAGATTACATGCCACGTCTAAGCTTTTTTAAATAAAAATTGGATCATCGCCTTTTAAAATGCAATAAACTACGTGTCAAATTAGATGCCACACCTGAACTTTTTTAATAAAAATAGGATCGTACACATAATCTTTTTTATACTACTTCTCTTTGGATTTGTTGTCCAGAAATTACAAAAATGCAAGGGGGGGGGGGACTTTTTAAACTCTTCTGACTGAATTTAATTAAAGTCACATTTCAATATTCTACCGAGGGTTTGGAGACTAAATCCAATGTACTTAAGAGTTAAATCCCTGTTAGTAGAAAATATTAATTGAATATATTTTTCCTTTCGGAAGACCTACAAATAATATCAAGGTCTCAAGTTCACTCGACATGAGGGAAACAAATAGATATTTTCCCAGAATACGTAGAATTTTTTGGCATTTTTATGTAAAATAAATTGAAATAATTAGCATTGATGTAGAAAGAATATTAGTTTGGTACTTGCATATTATACCGTCAAACAGTTTCGGCAATTGAAAAGACATTACTAATTCAAAAAATATCGCCAAATGCTGTCTGTCATCTTTGTTATTATAACTATGTTAGTACATGCGTAAGAATGATTTTCCACTATTGGCAATATATCGTGGCATTTGGCAATGTCTTTGCATTTGACAAATCGGTAGACGGTATAATACGTAAGTACCTTTTTGTTCAATTTTCATGATTCTTAATTGAATTTATTTTTCTCGTTTGGTTAGAATTGTAATCATATCTCTATGTCACTTATAATGCTGAACAGTAATTTTAATCCAAAACTTTTCGTTTTTCTATCTTTTTATAGGGACCTTAATTTACGGAAAATAGCTTTTCCACAAGTGAATTTTTAGCCTGAAAATTCAGAGGCTAAGAAAGCAAAATTTCATAAAGGAACGAGAAAACATCTTCTAAAAGAATGCTTACACAAAAGCCAACTTAGTGAATTGTTTCATGATTGCGACATTTTTCAAACACCGCAATTCGTGTCCGCGAGACAGAAACCAGCATTTCGTCAATGATAATCTGATATTTAAAGAAAGAAGAATACAGGGCGTGATCGGATAGCAGCTCATGTGTTGTCAGTGGACGGTCACTACAAACTGAGGTCATCTCGTGTTCCCGGCCAATTTTCTTCGGACATGCAAATGACAATTGTCTTTCTTTAATGACCGGAAATATGTCATAAACAGAGGTGATGTCCTAGAGCATTTCGCTATCTTCTGGGAGGAACAATGGATTAAATTCAGACCAGAAAAATCTAGAAAATAGTGCAACAAGAATTTACACACAAATTTTTTTGCCACTGTATACCATTGTATGAAAAATGATATATAAAAATGAAATTATTTGTAGTTAAATAAATAAAATTTGTTAAATAAATTGAGAGAAAATATTGAAAAAAAAAATACTTCATTCAGTTCTGATTCCGAAAATGTTGCGCAGCAATCTATTTTATATTTTTAAAAAAAATCATGATATTAAAATATCTTCTCTATGAAAAAACTTATGAACAATTTCTAAATAAAAAATTAGTATTACTTATAGCTAAAATTAAGTTTATTTTTCAAATGCGTCCCCCCCCCAGTGTGTGTGCAAGGATGCAATGAATTCAAAAAGTACATTATTGAGACATCTTTGATTAATTATAATATATTTAAGAAAACTGGATAGAAAAGCTGAATTTTTGACATTTTGACTGTTAGTGTGACATTGCAATACTATTTTTTAAAATCTTTTTTATATATCGAAAGTATAGGTTGTCAACCTTTTTTGAATTGGTGCCCCCTTTTCTAGTAAATATTTTGATACCACCCCCCTCCCACTCTAGAGAAATAAGAGTGTACATAATATACAGGGAGAAAACAAGAGTTAAATTTTTAAAAAATATTCAACTACTAATAGAATATATTTTTAATTAATTTTTTTCCTAAAGCCCCAATTTTTTTACTTGCGAATCTGAAATAGCTATTGCCACAAATATATTTAAATGTGTAATATATATTTTATTCATAGAAGGATATTGTTGGAATTGAAACGCTACTGAATTTCTTCATTTAAAAGAGTGGAATAAAAGTTTTAGCTTACCTGTTATAAAGACAGGCAGGGGATTTGATGACACGAAGTAATTCATAATAAATCATTGCTTTCAAAATAAATATAAATTAACAGTTTCAGCCTTTAAAGAATCACACATTAATTCCTGGTTAACATATTCAATTATGTTTCTTGGATAATATACGTAATGAAATGCAGTGGACGAAATATTTTTCCTACTGCTCACAGACAAAGACAACTACAGAAATTAAAATATATAATATCATTCAATTTAGGTAGGTTTAATCTTTAAGTTTTTCATCCACTTCCGGTACTAGAGATATATGTGAATTTTCGTATATGTGATACACAGAGAAATGATTTAAATACATATCATCAACATAAGGTAAACAATATTAAAGTTTTCTTTTGTTAGTACATAATCAGCGTGGGATTTTTTTTTTCCATTTGGTTTTTTTAGTCTTTTTTAGACAATATTTAGTTAATCTCCCCAAGTCCTTTCGTGCCATCTCAATGCCCCCTTTTTTTCTCTGGGTCTTTTACTGCCCCCCTGAAAGCCTCAAACGCCCACAAGGGGTAGTTATCACCCCCTTTGAGAACCTATGATCTAAAGCCTATAATTGTTCAAATTATAACAGAAATAGTATAAAAGCCTGTCCCCACAAGTAGAAACTCTTTTCCTCACAAAAAACGTAAATTAGAATTGGAAACAGGCAATATAGCTTCATGATATTCTTAAGATCTAATGATATGTTTTTTTCGGGGGTGGGGGATTTGTAAAAATACCGAGAGACAAAATCGGGATAACAAAATGGAAAAAAATGATTTATATATACAATGCGTATGTTCTTCAACAAATCTCTAAGTAAAATTTCAAAAGAACCAAAAGAATGATAAAGTAAGTGAGATAAGAGATGTGCCTCATTACTAAAAATATATCAGTTTAATAATAAAAGATGCATTTTTTTTTATGGATCGCTTTGTGTGAAAAAGAATATTGATGCGAATAGATAATATTTTGAAAAATAAAGTGCTTGACGTTTTTTATTCTTTCCTTTAGATTTTCAATAATCAATACCATTAAAATGATTACATTCTTGGAAGTGTATTTTGAACCAATACAATGAAAAATGATCTTTCGTTTTTCAATTTCTTTAAAAATTTGCTGTGAAAAATCTACGCAAACATGGATAGTTACATTTTATTACTTTCTAAAGCTGTTAGAATCCTCATTATAATCATGAAGTTTTCTAACCCCTTAACTGCCGATTAAAAGTTACGCGATTCGCTCCCCAGTGCCACCGTTTTTCACATAGACGAGCGCATATGTACTAGTATTGGGAGGAAAGGTAAAGGCACATATGAGCAAATTTTTGAAGTAAGTAAATCCTTTGCAGACACTGTCAAGATCATTTTATTACATTTCAAAGCCTTCGGAATAGTTTTACTGGTAGCTGAGCTAAGAAAAGAATTATATTTTGGTGCGACGGATGTATACGTCCGAGGCACACAACGCACTGGTTGAGCGAGACAGACATACTGGTATATGTCAGTTTAAAGCGGCGTTTCTCAAACTGTGAGACGTGATAACCCTACGAGGGGGGGGGAGAGCATATCGAAGAGTCAAACATAAAGGATTTAAAAATTTACAAATTTACTGAAAGGAAGCCAGACAAAATATACATTCGAACATAATAAAAATAAAATACATATGTACACGGATATAATATACTTATAAATGTATCAGTACTGCACAATGTATTTGATGATTAATCTCACAATACGAAGAGAAGAACAAGTTAAATAGCTACTAGTGATTCCCGTAGGCTTGTACGGTTTTCCGGTATAATCGTATTGTAGCGTAAACGTCAGAGTGCATTATCAATGCATTCAATATATTGTTATTGTGTGAAGGAAGGAGCGATGAAAATTATGATTGAAAATGGGGTCACAAACATTGAAAGTTTGAGAAGCACTCACTTAAGAAGTTAATGTTATTATTATTCAATGCATAAGTCTGTCTAAGAATAATAAAACGTGAATATATTTATTCATAAATGCGCAAGATTCGTGTTGATTTTAAAATGTTTAAATTCTCTTAAAAAAGCATATTTTAAGTACTCCTTATGAAAACAAAAAATTTTTCCCCAATTGAATTTTGCAAATAATGTGTTATTTTTGTAAAATAAGTATCCTTTAATTACATAAAAGAATAAATAAGACACTACAGTTACAGAAAGAAAACACATTACCTAAAAATTTCTAAAGAAATTAAGAATTAATTATTTGTTTTGTTAAAAAAATAATTTCTTGTATATCACACTATAGTACAAATATTTGTAAATATTTAACTCGCAATTTCTTTTAATTTACCTCACAACAAAATAAATATATAGAGGAATATAAAAATATTACACTAATATCATTATTTAAAATTTTAATAAAAATATATGGATTTAATTTTAATAACTTCCTTACAATTTTATCCTGTTCCATGTTAAAGCTATTCAAACAACTGTATATTCCTTAATCATTGAAATAACTAAAACATACTTAATACTTCGTTTCAATCTGAATCAAGGATTAAAAATATTTTCTTAAAAGTAGCCTTGCGTTGTTTTACGAAATGCAGTAATTGTAATAGATACTTACAATTTATATCAGAAGCAGGAATTTATTTAGTTAAACAAAAAGAGTAACTTAAAATTATTGATCATAAAATAGGTTATATTACATAAGGTAGATGCCGCAACATATATATTTAATTAATTACAGTTAATTTCAAAGGAATTACGACAAGCATACGGTAAGAAAACTTATTATTAATTATCTTCAAATACATTTTTGTTAAAGAATATGAATTTTTTCATTGAAAACTTCAAACAACAGCTTGCAATAAAAATTTCTTGTGACTCGCACCATTATTGCAGGTACGTATATAGTGGACCATGGTTTCTTTTATCTTCTAGAGAAAGGTCGTTGAAAGTGAAGAGTTTCAGATGAAGATTTGAAACTTTTGAAGCGTTACATCGCGTGTATTGTTTTATTTCTTGGACTGGGGTTAGGAAACTTCTATAGGTGCATTTCTGGTGAACGTTCTTAACCTCTTAAGAATACTAAGCCGAACGGAAGAGAAAGAGAAGTCGTTTAAACTTTATCTCAATTTCGATCTTTTCAATTAACACTTTAGTTCACTCCTCATTAGTCGAACAACCATTTCTTTTTCTTACCTGGCGTTCCTCGAATTCCTGCTTATTATATCATGAAGTGTCTGTTCCGTGCAAAGTCATTTCATTATCATCTTCTACAAATGATAAAACATATAGAAAAAAATTTGTTTAAATTAGTTATGCTTCAAAGTATATCTGCAATTTAAGATTCAAAAGATCTTTTGAAAAAGTTACATTTTTTCTTTTACTTATCGATATGAATAGCAATTGAGAGTATGAATATCAATACTTAAGATTGAATAGTCTTGAATGGAAGAAAGTACTAAATAATGAAACTCAAAGAAATTTTTTCTCGTGAATTATAGGAAATATTTTCAAAATATTATGACAAATACATTAAAATGAACTACAAACAAATGAAATACTAAATTCAAATTTTGATGAATATAAGAAGATAAAATCCAATTATTAATAATATATTTCTTATGCTAAAGAATTTCTAAAGCATCAAATACATAAAGTTATTTCTTAGTTATATTTTTCAATAAATTAACAATCGCATTAAAGAACATAGAACTAAATTAAAGAAGTTTTTTTTCTCTACCCGGAAAGATAATTATACTTTTGACATTACTCAGCCGTTTATTATTTTCCATAAGTTGGGATATTAAGAAGTTGTTTATTTCTTTTCATTTGTGGTCGCGGTAGACAAATGATTATGGTCAAGGACTCGTGGCTAACATGCCATGAGTTCAATCCTAGTACCACAGATTGTAGTACCTAGTACCACATACAGATCCTAGTACCCCTAGCCATGTAGATGGCCAAGTTAATTTTGTTGATGTTGACGTCTATATCGTTCGATCGCCTATCCACCGACTCACCGGGGGGAGTGTGTAGCGGTATCATCTATATAAGCCAGTAACAACCTCCGGACTAAAGTGATCGTTTTGGTCTAGTGGTATGTTACGTGCTTACGTAACCAAAGGTCTTGGGGATTCTGTCCTTCCGGATAAGCGCGCCACTTCAGGATCCCAGAGCTCAGGTGTCGTGCTCGTGACTTAACCCTGAATCCAAATTGCGAAATCCTTCGCCAATAGTCCAAGTGCAGCTTTATATAGCTACTTTAATAAACACCCACTCATTAATTTGATCACCAAAAATAAAAAAAATATATAAGAATTGTGAAGGATCTATACGCGTCCTTCCATTAACCTCTGCGGAATTCTTTTGGGCCAGCATTTTCATCCAACCTTCTCCAAAGGGCAGAAAGCGTGATATGCAACTTAAGTTTTATATATATGTTCTTTATTCGCAGGTTGAGAGTTAGTGCATTGTGAATAGATCGGAAGTGAAGTAAATCGGCAGTGAAACGTATACGTAAACAGTGTAAGAAGCCTGAAGTTGAAATATTAAGAAAGTGATTAGATTAACTATTGGGGACGTGTTAAAGTCAACGCCAAAAAAATAGAAGACTGCAAAAGTTCAGGTACTGTGATTTTAAATCAAGTCGATGTTTAGTAAGTTAAACTAATAGTGAGGTCATTAAATACACAAGCTCTGTATAAAGTTATATTAAAAGGTGAGCTGCAGGATTGAAAAAATTCTCCCCAGTGCCATCTCATCTCACTCCCATTCTTGTTACTGATTAAGGTTATCTTGTTTAAGTGTTGTTTGTGTCTGAGTTGAATATAGTGATAAATAAATTAAAGTTTATCATGCCGTCCGATCATTTAGTTCCTCACACACCTTTAGCCGGGTTACAAGGATGAAGGGACGTAAATTATTTATATTGAATTCACTAATTCTCCACCTCGCGAATAAAGAATATACATATTAAACTTAATTTGCATATCACGCTTTTTGCCCTTCGGAAAAGGTTGGTTAAAAATGGTGGCCCAAAAGAATTCCCCAGAGGTTAATGGAAGGACGTCACAAAATGATACAGCATAAATTTTATTTTTTAAAAAAATCAGACTTAATTTATATTAATCTAATTTACACATGCAGTTCTGAGATTGTTTTCATAAAAGTATTGAGAAACCATACTCGTGTAACTCAAAAAAGTTTTACATAACATCTTACAGTAAATAAAATTATTATATCATCTAAAAAATAAAACTTATTTTTCATTTTTATAACATTAGTTATGACAAAACAATCCGAATAAAGTTTACTATATCCTTAAAAGTATAACAACAATTCTCAGATTATCCAAATGACAATGATATATTTAAAAAAAATAAAAACTACAAATTCATCTCTTTCAATACAGGTCTTTCTAAGGTCATGAAAATTTCATCGGACGCTTAGTATCCACAGGTGAGCAAATAAATTCCTCGAAGGATTGTGATTCATGTAAATGTAGTGACATTGCACGTCTTGCATAAGTTCAGCGGTGGTTGTATCTGCAAATACGTACGTTTGTAGTCAAATAAAGTGACTCAAGGTCTGTTTGATTTCGGATTTTAAACTTTCAGATCCGCAAGTATTGACTGAGAGAAGCGAGACTTAAGCTTTCACTATGACTTTTAAAAATACGCGAGTGAAAATTTTTTCCTATACACGCGATGAAAATTGCTACCTTCACCTAATTTTATATTATTTGTCGAATGCATTATGCTATTGTTACTCTAGCCCTTTTTAAAAGAATAATGAAAAGTCAATTTGTAATGGGGTTAGAAAAATAGAAAATTCTAGTTTTGTACTGTCAAGATGTTATTTCGCAATAATTTTAAAGGACAACGTGCATTTTAAAATATAATACTTTTTCATTTTTTAAATCTATTAAATCTACCGAATTAGAAAATGTTATAATTGAATATTAATGCGATCAATCGAAAAATAAATATATAGATTTTCTCAGTAATGTCAAATTCAATAATAATTGTTTCTCACCCTAATTTTCAATGAAATTTTTTTTCAACAATAAGATGGAATGCAACAAAGGACAACTAAAATGAATACATAAATAGCAAAATAATAAATATAAATAGCCTTATGTAACTAAATATCTTTGAAAAACTCGGTTAAGTATTTCGATTATACGCAAACAAAGTTGTTTAGCTTAAAATATTTTTCCATTTTCGAATTAAAAATAGATTTAATGTTCATTTACTTAAAACGTTAATAAAAATAATGGATTGTAACTGTCATTAACTTTATCTTTAAATATTGAATTTGGTACAAAAAGTTGATAAAAGTTTTCAGAAAATTAAAAGCTGGAAAAAAAAATATTTTTAAAAAAAATAATTTTTTTTATCTTACAAAAATATTGTCTTAAGTGATTGAAAGAACAAATACTTATACAAGCTAGCTTAATGATATTCTAAACAAAACGAAAATTAGCCTTTATCAATAATTTTTACACTCACAATTAAATTTTTACATTATTTTGTTAGAATTGTAAGATATTTTATCATGGTTTCTGCTTGATATACCATACATTTATCATTAAACCTAAGAAAGCTATTGAAAATATGGTATAAAAAAGTACTGGAGATGAATATCGTATAATTTTGAATAAAAAGTCAAGTATGCTGACTGAAAGACATGTATGCATCAATACCGATGTTCGACAAAACCGGTATTCGTGAAATAATCAAGACTAATCACAATTGCTTCAATAAAGCCTGTGATTTTACAATTTCATTTTTTGCGTGGGTACCAAGAATTTAAAAAATAGCGAAAAATGAATGTTACAAAATTAATCTATTCCCCATTCTTCTATAAAATGTAATATGCAATTTTTAACCGATTTAAGGTTGTGTATGGATTTTGTTGCTAAGCCTACAAGAAGCCTCTTGGTTAAAAGTAAGATGAACTACCTTTGTTAAATTCCACTCACTGAGAATTATGAATTATATACTTTTTTTATCTCATAAATTCTACAAAATGGTTTTTTTGAAAAATTCAATTTCATTGCAATATTTTTTTCAGAGTAAAAAGAGAAACTTGAAAGTAAAGCCAATAGATTCAATCCGTAGAATGTACACGACCGAACAATAATAGTTAAAGGATAAGTAGAGAATAATATATTAGTAAACTAGAGTAGTTAAAAATACAGAAATGAGAATTAAACATTTTAAATTTAAAAAATATTTAAGAAAACCCTTGCTTTTTGTAATTGCATGGTATGGATATATAAAATTGTTCATCATATACTGTTATCATAAGTCAAGAAAGTTGTATACATAACGTATTTTTTTAATTGAAGGATTTTTATTAAATACATTACTTTTATGCTCACAAATATATAAATAATGCGACTAATTTCCCATTATATGCAAATGTTTAAATTAATAAGAATTTACCGCGTATAAATAATTCAAAATAACCCTTATTGTTATTATTTCGTTCACTTATTTCTTTTTAACAGGATGATATATATAGCACATTTTTCAAATTCAACGTAATTTGTGGAATAAACACTCGTGTATTGTAAAGCGTATAAACGCATTAGAAGTATTCTCAGGGAATTAGTATCTATGCATTTCCTAAAAAGTAAATTTTAGTAAAGTATAATTTAAAGTTATTAACAAATTATAAAAATTTAAAATTGAACAAACGCATAACGTTATCAAAATTTCTCATTCTCATAGTTTTCGTTAAGTTTCTTTAACGGACATATTTTCAGGAAAATAAGTGTAAAATACTTTTTTCAATACAAATATGCGCTCCTTTATAGTTCAGCTATTTTTATAAATCTTCGAAGTTTATCATATTCAACTAACATAAGTAGTACAGTTCTCCTCAAAACAATGGGAATTTGGATAATGTTATTGTCATAGAATCGCAGAATAATACAGACTGTTTGTCACTTTATAAAGAAAAATGATATATCATATTTTCTATTCTTTGGAAGCCGTATGAGTTGTAGATAATGTCTCAACTTTCAGAATTGAAGATTGTTCAATATTTTAAAATGAAAACATATTTCTATCCATTCAATTTGCTTAGTGTACTTTAATGTCAAAGTTAGTGTAAGTAAATAGAAGTTTAAGGATAAATTGAATTTTGAGACTTTAATTGATTGAAAAGAAAAAAGTATTTGGCAAATTTTAACAATAAGTATTATCGGGAAACTAAAATGAAACAATTTGTTATGATCACGGAAATAAGAATTATTCCTGTTTACCTCAACCCAACAAACTGAGATGATTATTTATTTTTTAAAAATTTATTTTTAGAATTTATTTAAAAAGATTTTGTCTAAATTTATAAGAACTGTTCTTGAACGATTTATTTTGTCTAAATATTGTTTAAAGTTTTCTCCCTTACAGAAATCAAGAATTTTCAACATTTTTTAACAGTATAAAACAAATGTAGAAATATTTTAAAAAATAATAAATGGTTTCCAATAAAATCCACAATAATTATTAGTACAATGTTTCACAAGAAGATTATTTCGTTATTTATATAAAAACATGATTTAAATCATTTGCATATTCTTCAAAGGGAATTTCAAATAGGAATTTTAAGATGAGGGGGAATCTTTGGTTATAAAACGATTTGTACATTCCTTGATAAAATTTTAATTAAATTTAGCCTTATGCATTTTCACTTCAAATGTTACAGAATCACAATGGAGCATTAAAATAATATCAAGCCTATATAGAAAACTGAATTTAAGTCAAAGTTGGAATGAATTATATTTAGGATATTATATGAATGAAGAATTAAGTGTTTAACAAGCACAAGTGAATGAGAAGGAAAAAATTATTCCATTATTTCCTTTGAAACGAAGCTTTATCTTCTTAGGGATAAACCACCAGAACTATTAAAAGTCAAGGCTAATAAAATTGAAAACATTTTAGCCACAATTGTTCAGTAATTCAGGAAAATAATTAGTAATTTAAAAACTTGGGAAGCAGTTTTTTGTAAAACGTCTGCAAAAGATAGCAAAGATGACAAAAAGTAATATCGAATGTGAGAGAAATTTTTAATCAGATTGCATTGCCTTTTTGAAAATTACTTAAATATCTTTAAGAATTTTAATAATTAAAAATATTCTCTCTCTCTTCCTTACCACTACGTTTCCCTGAAATTTAAAAAAACTGAATTTAATAGATTCATATAATTCATGTTTATTTTTCAGAACGTTCATCTCTTTTAAAATATTAAGCACTTAAATTTGCTTCAAATTTTCAAAAGGAAATTCGGAGGTTTCAGAGAAAAACTTCTCCCTAAGAATAAATCGTTATTTTACTTCTTTTAGGGCAGTTTCCCAGACTTTCTTCGAAGAAAAACAAAAGATTAGTCTGCCAATTGTTCTATCGAGAAACATGCGTTTTGACTTCAGCTCTTTGATTATAACATGCGGCCATTTGAAAAAGTTATTTACAACAATATAAGTGTAAAAATTACTTGTGGAGACATAACATAAGATAAGAGAACTTCCCTCTACTTTATTAAATGACGCCATATGTAAATACTGATCAATAAAAAATTTTAAGCAAATTGATAAAATTATATGTTTACTCTCTAAGAAAATTTTGTTTATATTTCACATATTTGAAGAGATTTAAGCTAATATATTATTTACATTTTTCTTTGGAGAAGTTTTATAAATAAAATGTCAGTTAAAGGTTAATTTACGAATTTTTGTTTAAAAAAAACTCTTTCTTATTGAAAGCAGTACATAGCATCCCCAGGAAATAAATTAGCTTTCAAATCTAAAAAATAACTCTTTGTTTGCTTACGAGAAATGTTTTTTTTCTTCAGATTTCTTTAGTTTAAAAGGAAAATTGAATTCCCATCTTCATAGCATAATTAAAAGGAAAAATAAAATCAGCCAAGACAAATTTTTGAACTTTCTCTTCTACTTAAATGAAATTTTTAGCGAATCCATAAGAGATTAGTAGAATCCAGGCGAAAAAACAATAGAAAGAAATTGTGAAACGTTTTTGCATTTCTGGTATTTTTTTGCTGGATTTAGTTCAACAACTAGAAAAGATAAAATTATTGCAAGGATTTAAGAGTTCTATCAATAATTATTTCTTTTCTAATTTTTCCACTTCCACGCTTAATAAGTTATTACAGAATCCTTAGAATAATAATAATTGATTGAAGAAACATATAACGGATTTAAGGGGAAAAGAAAAAAACTTCCGAGGAAAGAAATGCTTTTCATCTGTTTAAATTTCATAAATTCAATTCAGAATGTAAGACAATTGTCAATTGCGTGAAAGTAGAGTTCTGAGGCAGGTTGTTCTTCTAGATGTACGCCTGTCGTTGGCCGTAGTCTTGAATACCCTACAGGTGACAATACGATTTAGCTCGGTTCCTCACCAATTTAGAGGGAAAACAACCTGGGGAGGTCAGGAATCTTCCACCTCTCCTTCCCTTCCACCAACCTCACGCGAGGACTTGCGGTTATTTAGAATACCCCCAAGCCTCCCGCAAAAGATACTATACATTTACAAACGTCTATGTCTTCACCGGGATTCAAACCCAGGTCCTACGGCATAGCGTCGCTAACCATTATACCGGATGAGCGACAGAGCTCGTTTATAAAAATTATTTTAATTATTATTTTATTAATTAAAGGAAATAATTATTGGAATGTAATTTATGATTGTACTGTTCTATTTTTGAGATTGAAATAAATCCTCTCTCTCTCTCACTCTTCCGCAAATAATACTACTTTCTAAACTTAACAGTTTCTTAAATGGGTATTAAAATTTAATGGAATATTTTTAAACACCTTTTTTAAAAGAAATATGTTAAAGATATACGAATCCTACTTGAAATAATTTAAATTGTGATTATTTTAAAACTATAAATAAACAAATAATTAAAATTTTCATAATTTGTACGTACAGGACATTAAAAAAACAACTATAATAAACCCTCAAAATATTTTAATTTCCAACAGCAGATTCTTGAAGTCCAAATTTTTATTCATATTAAGAGCTCTTTCCTGACAAATTTTTAAGTAAAAACAATATATATTTAACAGCTGAATATTTAAGTAAATAAATATTTGTGTTGTGAGAATAATAACTGTAAAAATTATACCTTGAAATTTAAATTATTGCAAATTCTAATAAAAAATTAACGATGATTAAAGAAAATAACTTTAAATTTAAAGAAATAGTTTTAAAAATGTGTTAGATTTGAAATCAAAGATTGATTAAAATGAAAGGATAAAACACTTTAAAAAAGGATTTGATGTAACACAAAAGAGAGGTTTCACTTCAATAAACTTCATTACTTCGTGAATAATAATGTTCCTTTAATGCAAATAATGCATTTTTATGTGTATTAACAAAAATAAACAAAAATAATTCAAAATTTCTGTTTTATTTTGCTTACATAAATTAATGTAAAAGAAAATTCTGTAAAAATGACAGCAGAAAGTGTTGATGCAGTAATTTCTCTATTGTTTACAGACTTAAAGATTTACTGGACATTTTATAGAAAATTCTAAAATTTATTGTTAACGTATACTTCCACATGTATAAGCGGCAAATTTTTGAAACCTTTTTTAATGTCAAAGTTAGGGGTTTGACTTATGTATATGAGTTCACTAATCTCGGGGGGGGGGGATGTACTTTAGGAAAAATGGCTTCTTATAACATTATCCATTAGTCATGCGCAAGCTATTTTAATCTTTTTAGGGTGTTTTGAATGGAACTTTCATTCAATAGGGGGGGGGGAGATGCCCCACAATACTTTAGTCTGTTTTAATCCGACTTTCCAAGTAGTTCACAAAGTTCACATTCGCTTATTGGGATGTATAATGCATATAATCATCATGCAGTGAGATTTTCCTCCAGAATATGAAACTTAGGTCGACGATCATGTGCTGTATAATGCATTTCTTGTAACGCTTTTTCCTCCAAAGAAACAAAAAAAAGCGAACAAGGTATGACTGTTAAAGATAGAAAGAAAGGAATCGGCAAAAATGAGTTAACTTCAGATAGGGTTTCCAGAAATAAAATTACTGTCAGTAGAGTCTGGGGTTTTACTTACCAATTTGATTGGAAAACATTTCAGCTGTTTGACAACACTTTCGCCCTTATGGTGACATATTTGAAAATTATAGGATTTTTTTTATTTGACTTATATACAATTTTGAATTTTATGTAAATTTTTGAAGAATAAACACACTTTTGTCTTATAATTAGATCGGCTTATATTTGCTCATATATGGTTATTATTTTGCTTCGTTTTCTTAAATTTTAGCTCAGAAATGCAAAGTAATTATTCTTATAAAGTCCACCAACATTCTAAAATATTTATATCAGTGCAAGAGCTAACATTATAGCACTACAAAAGAGAAGGTCTACGAACAATCAATACGTAGCAAAGAAGAAAATGTCATATTGATATATATGTACTGAAACGTAATGTGTTATAAAACAAAAATACATAAGCAATTTTACCATTTGATACTCTAATGACTTACTTACGTGCTTTGAATACATACTAAGCAATACTAGACAACGCATTTAAATATGAACCTGAAGCTAAAAAGTCTCCTTTTGCAATTGTATTCAAATTCAGTACCAGTTTTTGATGTCATTTGATCTAACGTGAACTCAATCGCACAAGTCGGACTTCTTTTACATAATTTGCTAGGAAGGATGCTGTTGGCTAAAAAGATTGGTCTTTACTAATCGGAATAAGTCGCGTAAAATATTGTAGCGGATATCAAAACGAACAAAAAGAGCTTATTTCATGCTTGAAAAGAGCCACTGAAGGATAAGACTTCTACAGACCATACAATCAAAGGAGACGAAGTAACGGAACTGCAAAATGCGAAGGAGTTTTGCGAAATTTTTAAAAAACAACCTTTTTTTGTTTCGAAAAAAAATCCAATATAACACCCATACCGGATGTTAGTAAACTTATTATTTGTTATTCAGAGAAATATTAACACGTGTTTTTAGAAACTCATTCACTCGTTTGAGGGGTACATTTTAATGAGGTGTTAATTTTCGTACTTAAAAACTTTTTTAAATCGTATTTTGAGAATTTTTTTATCTATGTATTTGAAAACTATCATTTTAATTACTCATTTGACTGCAGTATGCGTTTTTGGTGTTTAGAAATATAACGGAAAAAATCCAGCAAATTGAGTTAGAAGTCGATTATAAACTGTTCCTTGATTTTTTAAAAATTACGTTATCATTTATATTGAGCTTCATGTATAATATTCCGCACTAATTAATACGCATTTAGTTATTTCAAATGCTTTACTGAAAGATTTTAGTTTTCCATTTTAAAATATTTTAAAAACGGATTTAGTTTGAAGGTGTGTCTGAGAAACACCGGACCATCATTAAAATATTTTTAGAATTGTTATCAAAAGCTCTTTTATCCACAGATTTAGTCTCCTCGCAGCTATTTGCATTATTTGTATTTTCGGTAATAGAAAAAAAATCATAGCTATGTCATCTATTTTAAGAACTGGCTTGCTTAATTTTCACAGATTGAAATTATTATTTAATCATTTCACAAATTGGGATTTGTTAAATTATACTTTTCGATACTAATAAAGAAATATGCGAAAGGAAAGCAAACTTAGTTTATGACGTTTCATTATTTTAGCCTACTAATGGTAAAGCCCAACGAATAAAACACAAAATGCAGATCACAAAGTATTGGTGAAGAAGTTTTGTTTTTTATTTAAATATCAATAAATAAAACTTTCGAAACTTTGCTGTACTTATCTTTTTTATTCAATATTTACTGAATTTTTTATCTGCAATTTTCTCATCGATTTGAAGATTTTGTCTCCCCAGTTAAGCTAAAGAATTGTGGTATTATAAATTTAAAAATCCTATTTTTATTAATGTAATCAAAATATCGTCATCTTTTTCAATGATAGATTTCTTAAAAGAATAATATTATGTCAATTATTAATTTGTTCAAATTTTCTTCATTAATTTCTATTCATTTCTTTTAGTAATCTTAAGTCTACTTAAATCAAGAATAATAAACAATAAAAAATGTGTAATATTAAAAAATATAAAATAATATGAGTAGGTAAGGAACGATTATTTTTTAAAAACATTGTACATAAAATACTTTTGAGGTGTTTTTTTAATAGTTCTAAGTACTTAAATTAAATTATTTAGTGATAAAATATTGCGGATTTTCTTGAAAAGAAAATGAAAAATTTGAAAACGAATTTGAAAGCATAGAAAAATTATACAATTTTATTTCCAATAAAACTAATAGGATTGTATAAATCAATAGATAATAATGGAATCAAAACTATTAAAAAGCTACACCCGTACTTTGCAAAATTAATAAAAATAAATTTGAATAGCTTTTAAGCAAATGCTTCTTCATTTATCTAAAAAATGCAATAATTTTCTTGCACTATATCAAAATTTTATCAAAACCATCAAAATTTCGCGGGGAAAAAATCTTTATCCAAATATATTTGGTTATTGTGAAATTGGGAACGATTGAATCAATCTCATTTTAACCCTTTGAGCAGCGTTGGTTTCATAGTGAAGCCATCTATTCATAATTTGTTTCTTGCTCACAAATCTAGGTAATTAAATAAAAATTACTCTTAAGATGATCATTTACTTTTAAATGAGATCAGCAATTGGCAATACTTCAAAATTAACATTAATATAATGGTCTGTTGACATTAGCTTTGTATTATAAGCTTTTAAGAAGCTTCCAAAAGTGTGAAAAATAGAAATATCAAGCAAAGTTTACAGTTAGGGTCTTGAATAACTTCAAGATATATTTTTTTATCCTCTGAAATTCCAACAAAACATTTAGATTTACTACCTTTTCCTTGTGGTTTTCATATAGTGAAACCGCCATCTTTCTGAGGTAGTGATTTCTATTTCAGGCCTCATACTTTCAATCAGTTGTACAGGGATAATTTTCTGAGTATTTTGGATGCAGCAGAATGTGTGTAGATCAGTGCTTCTCAAACTTTCAATACTTGCGACCCAATACTCAATCATAATTTTCATCGTGCTCCCCTCCATACAATAACAATGTATTGAATTCGATAAAACGATACTTTGATGCTGCGCTAAAATACAATACTACAATACGACGCTAAAGCTACAATGCGAACGCATATAAACGTCTCTCTTAGCCAGTGCGTAAATTGCCCCTGACGTATATATCCACCTTTTTGAAACACCATCTTTTCTGTTCACTGCTATACATAAAATTATTCCGAAGGCTTTGGAAAGCAATAAAATGAACTTGACAGTGTTTGCGAAGGATTTACTTATTTTAGCGAATTGGCGTATTCATTCCTTTTTCTCTCCCCCACCAATGTATCACATACGTTTGCATGCGTTCAAAACTGTGGCATTGAGGAGTGAATCGCGTAAATTTTAATCGGCAGTTAAGGGATTAATAATAAACCGTACAAATTATCAAAATAAGTGTTAATGTTTGCATATAATTTTATATATGTGAAAAACCCGTGGGGTCACTGGTAATTATTTAACTTATTCTTAACTTAGTATTGTTAATTAATTGTAATTAATGTAATTAATTAATTGTAATTAATTGTAATTAAATGCATTTATAAATGTATTATATCAGCGTAAATGTTTTTTTAATTTTTTATTATGTCAGAATGTATTTTGTTTGTTTGCTTTCAATAAATTAATAATTTTTTTAAATAATCTTTTGTTTCCGACTTTTCAATATGCTCGCGCATCCCTCTAAGGGTTAACACCCCACGCCCTAGGGGGCGTGCCCCACAGTTTGAAAAGCGCTGGTGTAGATGGTTGTTTATAATAGAGAAAACCTCTCTAATGTAGCAATAGCATGCAATAAAACAATGAATAGCACATGCACACATATCCTTTTTAAAAGATATGCAATTCTAGTTAAAAGTTCTGAAACTTTTCATTCTGTCTTCAGCTTCCCACAAAGAGAGAACTTATTTTCAATGCGTGTTTGCTTTTTTCTCATTCTGTATCATATATTATCGTTATAACTATTTAATTTATTTTTTGTAGTTAGATGCCGTTTGCAATTAATTGGCTTATACCATGTGTACCTTTTATGATATTTTATTCAAACGATTTTATTTTATAATTACATGTTATATTAAATTATTGAGCCTTCTATTTTCATTACTTATATACACAATTTAAGTAGTTATTACCAGGTTGAGAAATAAAATAAATTTTAGTTGTAATTAATGCTGTATGAAAAAAATTATAGTTTAAAAAAACTAAAAAAACACCTTTTTTATATAGTTAATGAAGCTAAGTTGTAACTTAATCTTTTAGTCGCCAGATCTGGAATTAGCCGCCAAATCTGGCAATGGGATCTGATATTAGTCACCAGATGTGGGATGAGATCTGAAAATGGGAAATCGTTAATCCTGATCAACGGAACAAAATTATTAAATTGTTGTACTGTCATCGGTCCTGGACAAGTGAGCAAAATTTCGAATTAATCTGACCTTTTAAAGTGGATAAAAATTGAGTTCAAAGATTCCTAATAAAGAATTTAATCAGTTTTAGCAATCTTTTATTTTTATTTAGCAGCACATTCTTTACTGTATGTACTCCTTTTTAAAGCAATTAAATAATATTATTTTATGTTATCAAATTTCGCATTTGGAATTTATTTGCAAAAAATATGTAACAAAAGTTAATAAAAATTTGCGTGATCATGAAACTAAAAGCATTTTCGCTGCCATCACTAGAGGCGTGGTTGATCTCGTTGTTCAATATCATAGAGATACCTAAGGCAACAGGTTACTCCTAATTTTTTTAATGCTTCTCGTGATTATAATAGAAGACTTAATGCATCATTTTTTAAACGTTCATAATAGTAAAAATATGTGGTTCATAAAAGGATTGGAGAAAATATGTTGTGAGAAATTCTAGTCAACTTAATATGAGAAAAAAATTATAAAGGCGGCATTCTTATTAAAAATAATCAATTTTTCAAGTCGAACTGAAATTTGCTATACTTATCTCCAAATAGTTTGTGAAATATATATTACAAATTGAACGATAAACATAATATGGAATTTGAATAGTTAAGAGGGTACTTGTTCAAACAGAACAACTAGTTAAATGTTCATTAAGCGTTGGTTTACAGTGGAAGACGACTACTGTAATTATTATACATTTTTTATAAAAATTTTAGCTTTCTTTTTAATAGCATTTATAATCGATGGATTTATTGGAGATTAAATCTTCGTACAAGCACGAATTTCTCTTAAACTCTATAATATTGAGCATAATTCTGCCGAGACAAATAAATTTGAAAAAAGCAATAAATGTTAAGTAAAAAATGTATGCATAAAAAAATTCATTCTCGGAAGAACACTTATAAAATGAATTCTTTATCACATTAAATTTTCACTGGTTATAGGTTTTATGAAAGTATAATAAAATAATAATTATTTTTATTAGAAATCTGTACATTTTTTCATCAACCAGAATATCAAATTAGTTATAACTTTATTTAAAATATTTTGGTGAAGATCATAAATACATTGATAGAAAATTCAACACTTAAGAATAAAACGTAACAATATTTTGAAGTCCGCAAATAAATATATGAAAGAGGAAGCTTTTATCATTAATAGAGGATTAAATTAAAAATTAAAAGTCTTCCATTTGAAAAAAAATATTTTACTAAAACCTTACATTTTAAGGACAGTAAAAGATTCATTATTGAAAATCCATCAAAAAAATTTACATTCTTATTACAGTTTAATGAGTATAATTTCATGCTAAATTTATAGCAGGACTATTTATTATAATTTTCAGTGGGATTTGTAAAAAACGTGATTCGTAAATAATTGAAAATAAGGCAGTAAATTTTCAAAATTATGTCTAAACAATGTTGAAAAATTGTTACAGAAATAGAATTATTAGAATAATATTATAAAAATGACAAATAGTATAGTTTTTCAGTTTTTGAAATGTCTATAAGCCTTTTTTGTTAATTATGTATATATACAGAATGATCTTATTATACTTAGTAATGTGCAACATTGTACCGCAATAGTACTATTGCACAAATATATATTTATCAATTATTGTGTTTTATTAACCCTATTATATAATTTGTTTCTGAAAGGGCTCATTCCTAAATTAATAAATCTTAATTAAATGTATATTTATATGAGTGGTTGATATACTTTTTAAAAAATTAAAACAAGTATAAAAACAATAAGAAGATGTACTTTATAGTTCTAAGAAATACATTGAAAAGTTTTAACTGGTTAATTATTTTCGTAAACATATCAAACGGGAAAAAAAAATTATTTCAAATTATACTAGTAAAATATATATTTACATGCTGCTACATTATCGTATCTTCAAAGAAAGTATTGAGGTTATTTAAATTTTTACTGGAAAAAGGGAAATAATTAATTTAGTGCTTGTAATGATTTGTCATTAAAAATTCTATGTGTGACTGATTTTATCGGAATAAACTGTAATAAGATAGCTTAGACTTCAAAAACCTTCCTTTAAATAAGATCAAAAGTAAATTTTTAAAAAAAAAAATGCTTATTATTGTAATAGCAATGTCATTTTTCATGTTATAGAAATGAAATATCTAATTTTTTCAAAGGATCACAATACGATTCAATTAACAAAAATCGATCGAAAATTCAAATAAAATGTTTTTGGCCTAAATTATTCTTTATATAATTTTCTACGATTTCCAAAAATTTGAAAGCACTAAGTTAAAAAAAATTCAGAATAAGATAACTTTTATGTTCATTTTTATTCACACACAATGGCAAATAAAAATTTTAAATAAATTCAGAAATTAAAAATAGCTAATTTATCTACATATAAAATGCTAATGCATATTTTTTTCTATTTTGTCTAATACTTTGAAATTTTTTTATACCCATTGCTAATAGTACATGTAATAACAGTTGTTATGCATTTTTGAATCAAAGCAAAACTTATTTTTTAAAAAATAGTTTAATTTATAATTTTCTAATTTTTCAAGGAATTTTCATTAAGCATTCAGAAGAAAAAGTATTTTACTTACATCAGTCATTCTAGCAGTAAAACCAAACCAACATTTTCTATGTATAACTCGACGTATTTGTAAATCAAATTTCATAAGTGCATGTCAATTTTTCTATAAAAAGAGTAACCTTTTAAAAAGCCCTTCATAAATTAAAAACTTTTCTTTAAAAAAATAAATAGTTAGTATTTTGCTGTATTTTGAGAACAAAGTTTGTCTGATGCAATCCATATACATCGGTTAGAAGCCTAAAAATTGTAAAAACCATTTTTGAAAAATGAAAGGTTTTTACTTAAATCATACCAAGTCCCCTTATTTCGAAGAATTGACGTACATTTTTAAGATATAGGTTCTACAACTATTTTTAAAATGTATTATAAAAACGCACGTTATCAGTTTTCAATATAAGATTGTTGTACCTAATATATATATACACCGTAAAATCCAGCTTATAACGCCACATCTGTGTATAACGCGGTTCAATACTTTCAAGCTGTATTTTTCAATTTTTATGTACATTCGCCATGCAACCTCTTTTTTACGAAGAAACCTGAAAAGTACGTATGCAATGCTCTTATATTTTGAAGTCATTTCTTCGAAGTATTATCCCAGTCTTTTGAAAAAATAGTGTGTATTTCTAGAACTACAACTCTTTAAGTTGATAAGGTATGCCATTTTTTTAAATAAACCGTACTTCTAAAAGTATAATTTTTTTTATGCGTTTCTTTTTTACTTATACTTTTAAAGCTATTTCTTTTATATACCTGGCGTAAAATGCTCACCCGTACATTTCTATCTTATTTTTTGTGTTAAAAGTGCGCGTTATACGCTTTATTTTACGCGGTTTATAAAATTCCATTAGACATTTTCACCTCAAGTGTTTTATTTTTTTCGACGATAATGATATGTACTAAATTATAAATTCGTATAACTACAAAAGCGATTAGAATTTTTCTATTTCATGTCATTAAAATATGGGCTACTCGTTTATTTTTGAATACGAATAACACCTTGCGGTACTATAATGAACTGTGCAAAATAAAACCATAAAAGAAGAAGGGGAGAGAAGAATCCTGACGCGCGCGGCGAAAATTGGTAAATAGTAATAAAAACGAAAACAAAAATAAAAACGAAAAATTCGCGCCGCGTCCGAAAGACAACTTTTTATTTTTAACAATGAAACAGGTTTCTATTTTCACGCATGCGCCGAGAAGTGCCCAACACCAGAGAGAAGACTATGCACGTGTGTTCACTTCTTCAGATCTCGACCGTATAGCGAATCTTGCGTATTGTTTACAGACCGGAGAGCGGCACGATTACACTCAAACGCAGCATGATTTTCTTCAGCTTCGTGATTTCTTCTCCCGAGGAGCTTGACAAGTATCCTGAAGAATGAAGGCCTACAAGTACAAGAGAAGATGAATTTTTATTTCAATGATACGACATATTATCTTCGAATTCTTGGAATGTTTTAAGTTGTTTGGGAATATTTCAGTTCTAATCCGTCATACGCGCGTGAAACCCGAGTTGCTCAGAGAACGCTGGATAATTATTTTTTTAGAAAACAAGTGTTATTTTCTCTCTACAGTGTTACTCTTCATCGTTTATACTTTTATTGGAAAAAATATGTGACTTCAAATATTGTGTTTAAACGGAAAAATATTTCAAAAACATCGAAATAGAAACAATATCAATACTCGAAAATAGTTCTACTTCAACTAATATTCTGAAAGAATATTGAACAGTTATATATATATATATCAGGATTACATATAAAAGAATAATTGTTGATTGGTTTGTTCACGAGAGCATATCAGTTCCGTATATTTAATTGTGTTCAAAATCCATATTTAATACACCGGTTTGTGTAGTCTAACACGTTAGCTTTTGCTAAACATCCTACACTTCAAAAATAAATATTTTTCGAAAAGGAATCGAATGATATATCTTGGATATCACTGCATGAGATGTGATAGCGAAATATAATGTCGCCTTCTCAAAGATTGTCTCCTACCAAACCCGACTCAAGCAAAGTACTGTTGAGCAGGGGCTTGGCCATTGTACTCAAAAGGACAGGGTCTGGGCCACCCATCGAAGAATCTAAGAATGGAAACAAGAAGAAAAACCGACGTCAACGTAAAGACTCAATTACAGACAAACCCTGCAAAGGTTGTGAGGAAATTGCAGAGTATGAGTTTGGACCCGAAGTGTTCATGGACTGGACCAGAGAAAACGGGGAGTGTTTTTGGAACCCTTGTCTGGTACAGAGTGTGAAAAGTTTGGAATATAAGGGATTCGTGAGACCAACCACTTTGTTGGTGGGAGGTACAGATTATTCATTGGAAGTCGTTAGGTCAGCATGGGGACGAAGAATGTTGAGACCACCACATGGATATGATATAGTTTTACTGGGTGAGTAGCATATAATTGCATTCTTCCTTAAATTGCATATGTTGGCATTAATTATTTCATTTGTTAAAGGATTTGTTTCAATAACTAATTATTTATAGATTATTTATTTTGCTATATATTTTTAAGAAACATTACTTATAGGTACTAAGAAGTAAGAAAAAAACATTTTATTTCTCTATTTTTTTTATATTTTTATTGATTTATGTATTTACTTTTTTGAGATAAACAATGAATTCTAAACATTTTTTTTAAAAGTTGAAAGAGAAAAAAAATAAGTAAGCTTTGTATTTGTTCATTGCAAAAATGAAATTTAGAAATTTCGTTTCCATTCTAGTAAAATATAATTTATAGACATTTTTTATGGAAAATGATCATACAAATGCTAACATTTCACCATTTCAATATATATATTTTTTTTGCATATAAAATTTGTATTTTTTATTAACTAGGATATGTGGTTTAATATTTCTTTCAGATTAAAATTTAACTTATGGTTACAAATTCACATCCAGAAACGTAGGTAAAAAAAAAATAAACAACGAAATATTTTGAATATTTCTATATAATCTTTAATCAGCTGTATATTGAATAAATTTTACTATTCAGAAAAGTAATGAACAACATGTTTTATTTATTGTTGTTTGTGTTTAGCACATTCAGTTAGAAAATGCTAAAAATATATATCCATATCTTCCATATTCAACTTTAAGTAAATATTAATTCAAATTAAATAAAAACGGAATCTGAGAAATTTATCATACATGCATTTATACATAATTCATACATTTTAGAATACATTTTGTGATTATAGGAATAACATTTTAAGATTTAAGTAATTAAATTAATTAAAAATTTATACAGTATTTTTTATCGATTTTTGTTGTAAATTCAGAATTTACAAAGCACTTTTTTGTGATAAGATTCTTATTTAAAAATTTTTATGTGTTTATTACGTTTGTAAATTTTTACTAAAAAATATTGTTAAAATATTATGCCATTATTCAAACTCATTCATCAGAAAAAAGTTTGTCTTTCCTACATTTAATAATTATTATTTGTCAAATTCAAGCTCCCTCACCTTCAAAGAAACCTGAAATTCGCATTTGTGCGTTACATTAACTGTTATGAAAGTTTGATACCCTAATTCACGCTGATTACGTGATATTGGTCAGTTATTTCTTCATGCATTCATCGGTAACACTGATGGAAAAGTCTTTCAGCAGGTGTTTGACATTAACCGAATGATTTTTTCCTTTACGATGTAAATCCTAAGCGTCCTTGGCAAAATTTCCTGATACAATCTGATGTCAATACAGAGAATTAGCTGTACTTCCGCCAGGAATTCTATTCTAAATATTGTTGTGGAAAAAAAAATTTTTTTAATACTCAGTGAACAAAATTTTTTTAATCTTTTGATTGTCCAAGAAAAATTGCCTTTTACATTCAAATTAAAATCAGTTTTGAAATTAATTAATTATTAAAACAGTATTTAAAACTGAACCATTTTTTAACTTTTTCCTTACGGTGTATTTCACAATTAGATAAAAGATAAACGTAACCCATGGAGTTCTTTTTTCTTTTGTATTCATCTTAAATCTTTTTTTCATAAATATTGCAGTGATGTTTTATGTGTGTAGTAGTAAAGCAAATTAATGTCATCTAGAAAATAGTTATTTAAATAAATGAGGTTGGATTTTGAATTTAACTGAAGAAAACCATAGTATTATACGATGCATAGTTTTATACGGTAGGACAGAATTATCGCCTAGCTTATGTATACATACAACAAATTTGATTCCAATTATATGATATGACACTTTAAGTATTTTAGTTCCTTCGACTGTAATATAACAATATTTTTTGTAAAATGGATAAATTATATTTGTGGTTATGACAAACATTGCTAAAAATAGGTAATTGATGTATGTTAAATTATTTTCATAACTATTTCTACGTAATATAACAAGAAGGGCTTTTAGCAAAATAACCATCTCTTGCAAAAACGATCATAGAACATTAAACTTTAAGAACCGCCTTGTGTAAGATTTGAATTTATTTATATAGTTTTTCTTTATTCATAAAATCATGAAAAGGTCATAAAGTATCAGGATATTTGATCTATAAATGATTTAACAAACTACTGTTGCAAAAATGATTTAAATTAAAAATTACTTGGAATTTATTGAAATATAATTACAAATACTTAACTAAGCTCATTTACAAATATTAAAAATCGAAACTGAAATAGAACTTTTGAACTAAAGTAATAAAAAAATTCAACAAAGGGCAAACGACTGACATTATTTTTTAAATTCATTTTTATTAAATAATAACATTCTAGTATCATCTGTCACTTTTTCATAGAACAACCGACGTAAAAATATTCTAGAAAGAAACTTCCTGTGTTATTTGCTTACTTTGATTATTTAAATAAAATTAATAGTTTATTGTAGAAATGTTAACTCAATTCAAGATATTCACAATACATTATTAGTAAAGTATTTTTTTTTATCATGATTCATTTTTTTATTTATTTTTACCTGGAATGCCACTTACAGTTGTGTTGTAAATAAATATATACTCACAAATAAGACTGTTTTGTGTGGTTTATATTATACTGAAAGAAATATTCACAATTAGTTACAATCGCGTAAATGCTTTTATTTTAAGTGCAAGTTGTATTTTTCAAATGATACATTTGTTACACTTTGCACTATTATACTATAACATTATTTTTAAAGTAAAAAGCTAATTTTACTATGAATTTTCAAATACATGAAAAGTATTTTAATGTATTGAAAGATAATTATAATATCCTATTTTAAAATTTTGCTAATGGGAAAAATTCTACCTTATTATTAAATTAAAATAGGAATACATTTTTAAAAAGTTTCTGAAAATGTATACCTTAAAAATTTTAGATTCTATTTATGAAATGAAGCCCAGTGGCTGAGTAGTAGTGTATCGTGCTTTCACACCACAGGTCCGGAGGCTCTGATCCCGGGCTGGGCAAGATCGACTCAGCCTTTCATCCCTTCAAGAGGGTCGATAACTCAGTACCAAGTTTGTTTGGGAACTGAACCCTGGGAGTTTCGCGTCAGACTGACCACTTGACTGAAACATCTGCACATGCACCCCAGCACCTAAGGTCACGTAAACTGAGATAGACACAGTAGGTCTTGGCCCTCATGGGCTGTTGAGTCAGAGTGAGAGTTCAGCTCAGTTATTTAAAATGTATTTCATTTTCAAGGGATGCCTTAATACTCGTACAAAGTATTGTAACCTGTAATACATACAACTATAAATCTCATAATTTATATCTATAGTATAAAATATGAAAATTTACGGAATTTGTACTTTAAGAATTTCAGTAAACGTCTAGTTTTATAGTTTTAATGGTATCTTTTCATTTTTAAAAAAAACTTAAAACTATAAGACGTCTGTTTTAACATAAAAATCTTTTTATGTATGTCCCTTAAAGTGTATTGCTTTTCTTGAATAAAAATGCCTATATTGTATGGCAATATTTTGATGAAATTTAATAAATTAAGCAAATATTTCACTTTTAATGGTAGGAAAACCTACTCAGTATTTCTTTTTCAAATTTTTAAATTCGTTGCTGTTATACAGAGTAATTAGAACTAAAATGAAATTCTTTTATTAATATCTTTTGATAATTTTATAACATCTTAATTTGTATTGGTCTATATATTACCGAAATGTTTCGCAATACTTTTGTGTAATTAGTCTTCTGAATATATTACATTTAAATAAATACAAATAATTAAATCAAATTAACAACTTTAAAGGTAGTTATTGCATGAATACATATTGAAAAAAGGATAAATTTTGGAAAATAATTAATAATTGTTTTTGCTTAATGGTAAGCAATTTTTGAACGGTTTACCAAAAATATTATGAAAATGTCAGAATAAGGCTTTTTCATAAAAAAAAAAAAGAACACACACACAAAAACAGACAAAACAGGAAACAGAGGTGTAGAGGTATTATATATATATATATATATATAAGATGTATGTTTATTTTTAAATGATATCTTAAATCTCACCTTTTTTATTACAATAATTAGGAACATGACCTGATACAATTAAAATGTAGCATTAATTGTTAACTTTAAGAGAACTATTCGTGTAATTTCTCGAATGCTTCCATTTTTCTTACATTCAAATTTTAAAATATTTGTTACGTTATTTACTGACTATTGTTCTTTAATAGCAACTTCTTAATATTATATATTAAATGAGATTCATATCCATGTATTTTAACCCAATTTATAGATCAAGTGCATAAAATTCCAATTATAATTTTTAATTATCGATATTGCCAGATGAGCTGCTCTGGTTATTTTAGATCGCATGCAACACAGTTAGTTGGACGATCTATAACGAATATGAAGTCCTGCCCTTCGATATCTTAAGAAAAAATCAGAAACTTTAATTAGGTGCGAATGCACTTATATTCCCGCCTCAACGTCACGGGCGTATACAAATGAGGATGAATGAGCCACCTAGATGAATGAAGACCGTTTACCACAACAATAGAAGAATCCTTGTCTTAAAAAAAGAATTATCCCTTGGGCAACTTTTTTTAGAGCCAAGTCAAATGCTTTAATTTTAAATAGATCAGCGATAGGTGTCGGATTTCAATGTTTTTTCAAAAACATTCGACCCTGCTTACCGAAATTCTTAACTGCTGGGGATGTAAGTGAGAGGGAACAAGGGGTCCATCCTAAAATTGTTGAGGAAACTTCGTTAGATTTCAGTGGAACTGTAAAAGCTGCAGTAGGTCATGTAACGTAAAGGTCACGCACATTGCCAATCATCTTAAAAGATAGCGGTAGAAAGACCAGAGCAAATGGTTATGAATAATGATGCGTGTATAAATTCTTGTTTTCTTGAGTTTTTCTGTTCGAACGAGTTTGTTGTTGTCTGCTAGAAATAGCTCAAAACTGTGTGAAAACCCAACAATGTATGTTTTTTTTTTGCCTAAAAATTCCATTTTTAAAGCAATTTTAAACATAGTTTGCATGTTTATTTTAAAAATGTGCCTAACCTGTAGAAATGCCTAAAAACTTGATAATCTAAGAAAGAAGGTGAAGAAAAAAAGTTAAAGAATGTGTGTAATTTCTTTCTTTCTTATTTTTTTTTAAAAAAAAGATATACAACAACTGCATAGTTGCTATGAATACTTGCTTGCTTAGAATTATTCATATTTTAGGGATAACTTGAAGAAATATTTGCATCAAAGTTTTATTAAAATACATTTGTGAGAAAAGCATATTTGCTAATGATAATTATTTTATTGTTTTATTTAATGAATTCCACCAGTAGTCAAAATAGAAGCACATATCCCCACATATTTTTTAAAAACTTTTGCTGTTAAAAAAATGTTTCTTTCTACAGCTAGAAAACCTTAAAATTAGTAGAAAATCCTGTCGTAAATTTATTAGGAAAAAATGAATCTATTTTGATACTTTATTTTCAATACCATATGTTATACAAATTTCACTCCTTTTGAAGTTGAAAGGTATTTTAAATTCAATAAAGAACTATATTTATAAGAATATTTCTTTTTTATTATAGTTTCATTCTATTAGATAGAAAAAATATGGGGGAAGTGTAGAATTAGTAGTGAAGCATTCCCCTCCCCATCCCAAATTAAGTGGAACAGTACTTCTAATTGCAAAAAGGGCTTATTCTTAGGATTTTAAGCAAATGTCAGATTCACAGTTTTATAATTTTGGTGGATTTTTTTACTGAGACGAATCCATTAAATGTACTCGAGCATCAGTTCTTTTAAATTATATATACACTTTTTCCCGATTTGCTCGATATTTTAAATTTTTCGATCATAATTTGCAATTAATTAACATTCATAGTTTTAAGTATTTATTACCCAGTGATTTTAATAATTTTGCATGATCATTTCCATGTTTTACATTTATAGATCAAAAATAAGCAATACGATAAATTCATGTTTATTTTTTCGATCGCATTATAAAAGTACTACTTTTTCAAATGCAGTAGCACCATGGAATTTTGAAAGTTAGTTTAAGCGATTTGCATTGTGATATTCCTTTATTTATAATATCACTGTGTAAGATAAATGAGAGAAAATTGCGTTTACAATAATTATTTCCAGACTCATTTCGTTTTAACTGGGTTTTTTTCAATATAATTCCAACAAAAAAATATTTATTTTGAAAAAAAAAAGCTTTATTGTTTTCTAGAAAAACAAATAAATATGTAAGAAATTAAATAAGTTGTAATGTAAAAGTTTTCACATTAAGCATATCCAGTTATCCAAAATACTTAAAATAATTGATCGAAATCGCTTTTATAACATATTTTTCTTAAGAAAAGTTTAAACGAAGAAAATTTCTATCTATTTTAACTTACACTCTTTCAGTTTTAGAAAAAATAAACAATTATTAAATCATTTTAAGGAATAATAGGTATTTCTATGAAAAAGATGAACCTTTTTTATATAATAAATTATTTTATTTTCAATAGGTTCAAATCTTAAGAAGATTTAAACACTTTTTTGTGTTGGTACACAAATTAAACTTGTAAATACTTAAATTCACATGAATTACATACTTTTTTTTAGAAACTCGCGTTAATTCTTCCGCATTAGTAAAGTACGCGCATCTCTCCTCCCTCTAAATTCATCTATAACTTCGAAATCCTTCCATCAACAGTAAGATGCACAGTCTTACATTATATTTCTGAGCCATTCTCCTACACTTAATATGTCTCTGCTCAGCGAAGCATGGAATTTAATCTTTTTTACCATAAAGTTTAATTTCATTGTTAAGCTACCTAACCACATTTATTTCGGTTTGTTTTCCTTCTAGCTGTAGATTTACGAAAATGGATTTAGAATTTAACCTATGATTTTAAACAAAAATAAATTTCTGTAATATACTCCTAATAATATGTATTGTAGAAGGTTTATTAATCTTAAAAAGAAGATGATTCCCAGGGGCACTGATCGGAAGAACACAATTCCATTAAATATATTTTTTATAATATTAGTTATAAAATTACATAAAAATACATGTCTTTTGATTTAAAATTCGTTTTCATTGAGTTAGTGCAATGGTCTTCAAACCTTTTCAACTCAAGAATCCCAATAACTGGAAGGTGCTTTCGTGGAACCCCTGGAACTAGAAAGTGTTTTCGTAGAACCCCATTCCATACATATACTTCGAAGAATGCATCATATTATTATATTTAGAGTCAACATGTTATAGGCACTTTACGTAAAGGCAACTAAAGAGTATTGTATTTATTATAAAACAATTCTAATCTAATTTTTTTAACAACTTTTAATCATCAATTAAGAGGTTTAAACTAGAAAAGTGTATTTACTACAATTTGCTAGAATCGTTAATTTCAACCTTTTCAGTCGGCGTTTAAGTAATTTTCATTTAGCAACATTGAGTAGGACAGAATAGGAAAGTAAGATACGATGTTGTAATTTAAAAGAATATTAAGTTTACTTAAACATTTTTAAGTGCTGTTCAGCCTTGACCTCATGTTTGTAAGAGCCAAGTCCCGTTTATTATCTCATATCCGAATGAGAAACTTCGTATGAATCCTTGAAAACGCGATCGTAAATCATTTCCGGGAAAACCTTGTGTTTTCCACTAGACTGATACTTTGACAAGATGAATTGTACTAAATAGGCTTACACGCACAAAAATAATTAGATGGCTATAGTGGATAGTTTAAACCTGCTATTACAATCTAATTATTTAAAATGGTAAATGATTTTGCGAGACTACAAAAAAATTACAAAGCAGTGTAGTTCTTGGGAGATCATCTTTAAAAAGACAGTAATTGATATGCATGTCTGACAGTAATTGTTATCAAAAATTAAAAGTGGGGAATATAGCCGTATTAACTCATTAAATGTAAGTATTTCATATTTGGAAAAAAAGGCGGAGAAATATTATTGGGCTGTTCATGCGTAGGACGCAATGTTACAGGATACAAGTTCACAAAGCCAACCTAGCTTGAATTATAATACCTTTTTTAATGTTGCTGAGTGTTAAGTCACGAATTATATTTTTTCTGGGATTTTCCACTACAGACAGCGTTTTTGTAATTGTTGTTTTTAAGGAATAGAAACAATGAAACTTGAAGAATGTATTATATTTTTTAATTAATATTTTTAATTAAATTTTCTAAAATATTTTTTCTTCAATTAAACATTTTTGTTTGAAAATCATTCTGATTACTTTTTCTTATTATAAACAGATGCTAAATTTAATATTTAATCAATCACTGACTGTACAAGAAATATCCAATACCGATATGTTATCCTGTGCAATAATGCTTTGTAACATTCCTGTCAAATGTATACGTGCATTAAAAATGCGATTATTTGCCTGTTACCTTAACACAATGGTACCTAACCCTCAGGGTCGCGGACCGGTACCGGGCCACCGAAGGAACATTAAATTATTTTTATTTTATTTACTGTGGTATATTATGTAGCGTTCTAGTGAGTCAAAATTTTAAATTTCTTTATATTCTTTTTGGGTGTAATAGATTTATCATTTTGAAAACATATTAAAAGACATTTATTTTAAAATTATTGAATCAAAACGCGGTTTAAAATATAAAAAATTAGCGTCCCCTATCTTCTCAGCAGGCCACGGTAAAATTATCAAACATTGACCGGTCCGCGGCGATAAAAAGGATGTAGAGCACTGCATTAAATGTAAAAAACAGCACAAAATCATGATATTTCTATTCATCAAATTATGAGTCTACAAAATAGTATATTTCTTTGTCGGAATCTCTTTTAATACTTAATTATTTTTATTTAATTCTATATTCTATCCCAAGAGTGAGAAAAGTGCTCATCTGAAACAATAGAGATTTTAGGAAAATCTCAAATATTTCCCAGATATATTTTCTATTTATGAACATTCTTACTTGTGACAAGTGACTTAATACCTTTTCTTAATTCAATAAAGAAAAACTAAACACACACACACACAGGGTATTTATAGGTATCCTGAATGCATCTGCTTATGGCAGTTCTAAGCGTGTGTTAAAATCTCAAATGAGTATACTGTGAAGTATCTTTTGAGTGTCATTGAACCTTACAGGTTGAAGGTGAATAAGAATGTTAGTTCTACTTCATTTACATGCTAACTTGCATTCCAAAAACCTAGAGATATGCACGTATTTTAAAATTTAAATTTTGTGTGAGTGTGAAAGCTACTAGTTTGAAATGTTTGTGAATTGAAGCAGTTATTTTTATTTGTGCTTAATACCTATTTTATATGAATTAGTTTTTTCTATCACGTTTACTCTTTGCTTATAAATTGCCCTGAAATAGACTAAAATGTTTGACTGTTAATGTATGTTTAGGATTCTAGTCCTGTGAAACATTATGGGAAATAAGTTTTTCTTGATTACATTAAAGATATTGAGAATTAATACGAAGGAATTATTTTATATAAAACGGGGGGGGGGGGGGTAATATATATCAAACACTTTTTTGCCACTTTTAACTGGAATTATACATTAAATATTAAGATTTAAATTGAATTTTATCTCTAAATAAGTATACATGCTGACATATATATAAATTACTTAATATAATTTTGAATTTTTTCAAAGCATTTGTTAATTCATTGTGTATTTATTTTAACGCCCCCTCCGCCAATTCTCAAACTCTTGTAGTTATTTACTAATATTTAGAAAGTATAGATCGTTCATTTACGTGTATACTACTGTAGTAGCTGCAAAAAATAATTACAAATAAAGCGATATTTTTTAAAAATTCAGAATAGAGACATCGGTAGAGGATTCAAGGGTAGGCATTGATATAACTGGCCATTAATAAAAAAAAATTTAAAAAAAAGAAAAAAAATACTCTAGAGTTGTTCAGTTTAGACAATATTTTGTATAAATAAATTTAAAAAAATATATTCACACAAGCACACACCCACACAGCTAATCTCAGTGACCAATCTGAGGTGAAAACAAATGAAGAATACTATTTTCTTGATCAAGATTGTTTGTGAATGCGTCTGAAATCAGGAATATACAGAGTTTTTTCTTCTTAAGAATTAGACCAAGAACTTCATCTAGCCAGTTTTTAATTTTGTGTTCCATATCAAACTAAAAAGAATTATTTTAATTATGTAATGATCAATTTCACATTTGGGGAAATAAATATTGCCCCATAATGTGTATAAATTTTCAATAAAAACAATTTTAATATTGGGAATTTTAAGAACTGTTGAAGAGACATCTAAGAATTAAGTTTTAGACGAACATCAATGTTTTAAAAAGGAGAACATTGGGCGAATGCTTCCTTCAAGCCGCGTACCACTGGTCTAGAATAATAGTGAACATGTCCGCCTTGTCATATATGAAAAATATTAAATTCCTGTAATTTCTTCGCTTCCCGATCTAAACAGTGATACCACTGTTTTATCTTTCTTCTGAAAATTGAACAGTAAAACAAGACGCATCCATTCTCTTCTACGAAACCATTTGTTACAGCAAACTCGCCCCAATCTCCAGGTTGTGGTGTCGGCCTTGAACCGCATACCTAATCTTTCGTGTGTCTGAACTCTCATTTCCCCTACAAAACCCCCAGAACACCTTCAAGCGTGGGAATTCCTTCGCTAAGACTTATTAATCTTAGACATAATCATAAAAGAAAAAACTACTACCAACCCAGTTAGTTTCAGAGGAAACGGTAAAAAGGAATTTCGGACTGTGTATTGCCAATTTCTAACCCGAGAAGTTACACCGTTATAATCACTGTTTTTAGAAGAGGAATGCAGGTCTAGGCGATCTGGTTTCATCGTAATGGACGCCCAGAACAACCTGAAGCAGCATCCGTAAGTCCACCCACGCGTCCTTGTCCGGTAATGGACCTCAGGTCACGACGTGCAGTGTTGCTATGTACTTATACTGACCAGGGCATGTCTAATGCGGGTGTCTGTTTAGACAGCGTATATACCTTATCTGAACTAATCACCTTGCCTTGTCAATCAGTACAGAATAATATGGATTACAGTAATGACTTTTTTCCATTTTTTAGTTTTACTTTGTTTGTAGAAAATACGTTATGCTTCAAATTTCATTACTGGTTTATCTGATCAAATTTTGTCGTAAGTTGTAATGTCAATGAATAATTGATGTAAATTTTACTTTTACAAGAGATATATGAAAAATATTTTAAAATGCTCGTTCAACACAATTGTACTTTTGTATTAATTTTTATTAATTATTGTATTTCAGAAATGTAGATCTCGCTTGGAAAAATATTAGAAAATAACCAAGTAAGAGAAAAAATAATAAAATAATAGAGCCATAAATTTGCTTATTAATTGCAAATGGCTAAAATACAAAAAAAGTCCAAAATATTCCTGTATAAGTTTTAAAGCGAATATTTTAATTATCAGAATACTATTACGGAAACCTTTTCGAATTTATTAAAAAATTTAATCATAATGAAAGTTGGCAATAATTTGTATGACTAATACAAATATGTTGTGTATTTGTGTGCAGAATTTTTAAATGAGATTGTAGTCAAAATGCACGGATACTTTGAAGTTATCTAAGAAAAAGTGGAGTAAATATTTTGCTTAGGAAATGTTTTAATGATTCATTCTACATAAAATCACGCTCCACTTTCTCTTTCGAATATTAATAAACACAGTAAGTATCTCTAAAAGAATACAAGAATAAAATCATTATTAGAGTTTTGATTTTGTATATCTTCATGGAATATCTGCGGAAATTTTTAATTAATTTTTTCGTTTCCCTGTTTAAAAAAGTAAGAGAGCTTCATTCGAAATCAAGTCGAAACCTGTACGAATTAATAAAGTCCATTAAGCAAAAATTAATTTATACGACGATGTTTTTATTATATCTCTACTTTTTAGCAAATTTATAACAATTTGATATTATGTATTATTTTATTTATTATATAAAAGTTCCAAAATAACTTTAAAACATTTTTAAATTACATCAATATTTAAATTTAAATATTTAAAAATGATAAAAATATTTCCTATTAATTATTCATTAAATTGTTAAAATGTTTACAAAATATTACAGGATTACTTAGTAATATTTAAAAAGTACAATTAATTGGAAGTAGTTCATATTGTTTTTTATTCAAGTTTAATTGGATACGTTATATTTCAAAAATAATAATTCAATAATTTATTTAATCAGTTTCAAATAAATCAACAAATCTTCGAAAGAAAAAAATTAGTTGTTTTCCAGCTTGTCCTTTGCTATGAGGTATATGTCCTAGAACACTTCGTGCATATCGTAACTATATTAAAATGCATGGTTATTATTTTTTCCATTAAATACTACGTTTTTAACGCTCACGAATCTCGAACGAAACATTTCATTAACACATCTACACGGTGAACTCTTTCATAACTGTAGTCAATAAGATTTATTATTTCCTAAATAAAAACATTTCATTCCGCAGTCTCTAATTTAAGCAACAACACATTGACTCCAAGTTCCATTTTTGTTCAAAATAGATTAACTGGGGCGTGACATTTAACGTTAAATGAATTCTTTAATGCAACAAAAACGTTCACTAAGATGACCCATCGCCGAAACATCTTCAAACACAACATGTTTGCAATTCCACTAGTTATGCATGATGCACGGAAGCATTTAAGTATATTCCCTCGTAGGATGCATACACATTGGACGTAGCCTTCTTTTGTTAAGAATAACAAAAGAGCATTCCTGGATATAGGCATCTTTCGCTGGGCTTTTAAGAATAGTAGATAGAGGTGAAATATGCTTACGCATAGCTATTATTTCATTTTTAGGGTGTTGTCTGAATGTTGTGGAAAGCTGGGATGAACCTAATTTGGATATTTTAAAATGTATAAGAAATTATGGCTAAGTTTAGGATGAATCAGCCGGGTTAATGGTTTATTGCGGCAATTATTCATAACCGTAGCTGAAGTAGGAGAGCGCTCTTTCTTTTAAGGGTCATGCGGGTTGGAATAGTTTTCCATAAAGTATTTCAGTTCAGTAATTTCCAAAATTGTGAATGGTTTTGTACTTTTTTTAGTGAGTATTTCAAGGTGGTCTTTGTATAGTGTTAAAGAGCCCAATCGGAGCTTTGGACATATTTTTTGGCAGAAAATTGTACCAATTTTCATAAACATTATTCGGAAAACACATTTGTTATTAAGTATTCTTAAAATTAAAAAGTTTCCAAAAATACGCATTTTCTTCACTGAACCTGAAGTTAAATCCCAATTGGTATTATATAGGACACGGAATATGGAATACATTTTTCACCAGAAGAAATGGTTTGAATTTTGCACAAATGAGTTGTTTTATTAACTATGCTACATTTGTGAGTGGTCAATTGGGAGATGTTGAAACTGGTTATGGTCGCACATTACAATAGTGAAATCTTTTTGAATGAGGTTTAGTCGCAGTGTAGATCACATTTTCATCACCGCGGGTGGTATGTTGTGTACTCCTGCTCTAAAGGATAGTGAAGTCATAATACAGCATTTGTGCTATGCGTTTTTTATCATAAAAGATTTCCAAGTTTGAGTTCTACCTTCAATTATGGGAAGACAGCTATAATCTATATGCTTCCTTTGTGGTGCTATATATTCTTTTCCCCTCTTGAAACATCTCATTATAAACATAAATATTGTAATAATAACTATCACACGGATAAAAGTCAAATTTCTAAAATTATATTTTTTGGTAATTGTCTTTATTTTTTTTCGTTAGTAATATTTATTTTATTTTTTATAGTGCAAAATTAACATGCATAATTATAAAACCTATTTACAGCGCATTTTTTTTCCAAAATATTTCAGTTTTATTAAATTCTTTCTTCGTATAAAGGGAAAACACAAAATTAACACATAATCATGCAGTACACAATAAAAGAACTTGGTTTTATTTTAAAATTCTTAAATTCCAAGAAATGATAAAATTTGAAAGGATCTTAATCAAATTTGTTGATAATCTTTTTTTAAAAAATTAAACCCAATTTCTTAATAAATAATTTCCTTAGGCTTTTTCTATGATTTCCATAAATATTCTACTGAGAATTATTTTAATTCACAAATGTGTCTATAGGGAACTTTTTTTGATTTCTTGAACTTGTGTGTGTGGGTTTTTACTCTCTGATATATTATTATTTTCAAATTATACTTCATTAATCGTATTTTTCTCTTTCTTTTCATTTTAAATTTAAAACAAAATTCTTTTTTTTCATTACTTTGTGGGGTAAAAAGGAAAAGTAACCAAATAATATTTAATCTCTTTTTCTCTTTTTAAAAATGATGAATATTTCACTATTTATAGTATAGCATTTAATCTTTTCAGTATGGACATGTTTGCAGAATGACTTTTGGTTTTCTCGGTAGAAATATTTCCTGATTCGTTCTCAGCTATACAGCTGCTTGTAAAGCAAATATAATAGGAATTTCTGACATATAATATGTCATTTTATAATAAAGAAATCGTGTAAAACATTGAAAAACATAATCTCAAGAAGTATTTTATTACGTCTGCATGATTCTTTTTACTAAGTAAGACTACTATACGAAGTTAGTCAAACAAAAATATAAAAAAAGGCAATCAATACAATTGTTTAAATTAAAAAAAGAGCTATTTATCCACTAAATTTTAAATTCCTTGAAGTTTTTTGAAAATTAATAGATATACACAACAAAATAAATTTTCGAGAATGTAGTGTTTAAGAGAAATTGATAAAATTTGTTGGTAAAATTAGTTTTCTTTAACATATTGGTTTCCTTACTCTTAGCATATACCAAGAAATTTGTCTCTGAAGCATTTTCGTAGAATTGCCAAGATTTTCATATCTAGTTGAACAATATTTCTCTCTAGTCGTAATTTAAAATTAATGAAAATAAATAATTAAATGATATGTTTAAAATTTTTATATAGAAGTGGGTTTTCTAAAACCAAGGAAATAAGAAATTATATCATAAGTTATTTAGCTTAAGTGTATAAGTATATGCAAGGTCTCAAATATAATAATTCATATGCTTCTTGCTTAAGAATTTCTGAGACTTCATTTAAAGCTTGATTCATATATCATTACAATTATTTATAAATATTATGAAAAAAACATTAAACCACTACTGTAATATCTTTTGGATGTTTTTTCAAAATTTTACCAAATTTAAAATTGAAGCAACAAATATTGAGAAACATGGTTTCAAAATTTCAAACAAATCTTTCTATTCTGTTTCTGAATAATGTGTTATGCATGCCTGGATGAATGATGCACCATTTCTGTTTCAGATTCGGTTCCAATTATCTAACCAATACTAGATGTTAAGAAAGATAATTCTGATGGCATTTCTTATGCGATTACGAATCTACGTAGGAGACCATTCTATTTTTACTATTATATTATGGATATCGGTGGCGATAAAAAAAAAACTGCCAAATTGAAACAATGAACTCTTATTTCTGAAAAATCAAGGAAAGGTATTATTTCGGGAGTGCTGATAACAAGATATTCGTGATACCATGCGAATAAGAAGACACCCAAATGAAGTTTCATGATCTTTCTGTAACACATTATCATTGTTAGACAAACGATGTTTTTTACATTCGATCTCATGCACCTTTCCTCAAAACTGTCTCAAACGTTCGCTATTTTCTATTCTATGCACGAAAATGCTTTCTAACGATCAGTTGAGAAGCGTTTTTGTAGACAGTTTGGTTGAAAAACTACTCATGCATTGCCTAGCGTCCAGAGAAGAAACGATCTACCTTGAAAAACTCCTGAAGACAGACAATGTTTAGGCACTAAATAATCAGATGTGGACGGCCATCAAAAAGAGAACGTAGACGTAACAATGGTTCCCTTTTGTTTTCTAAATGATTGTGTACCGAGTGGAGAACACGCGATCTAAATACAATAAGGTGTTAGCTATCATCTAGTGTTATTAAGGCAAATACAGCAGTATCCAGGCATGCCTCGTTCGTTGTGCTTAAAATTGTGACTTCACGTGCGTCTTTTTAGCATGATGAAATGAGATTTAGATCATACATATATATAGCATTCTTCTCTTCATTGTTTTAAATTGAGTCCCATATTGCATATATGCACTGATTTTATCACTAATAAATTTTCGAGATCTATAACCACTTTGTTTCGTCTATTGGAACTGGATGATATTACAAACAATTTTGTGCCTGTGTTTTAATGAAATATTAGTGAATTTTAATATTATTCTATTTCCAACGACGGGGATGTGGCCTCCTATAGTACCGTAGTATCTCTCGAAATGTTTTATGAATTATTAATTTGGAGACTTTGTTTTTTAAAATGTATAACTTTCATTGTTAAGATTTTATTTTTTTTATTGTATATTGAGACACGTAAAACTCATTGTGCTAGAATCGTCTGAAAATTTTAAATTCATCTTCAGGAAATGTAATAAGAATCTTTTCATCGCATATTTATTTACTTGTTTGTAATTTTTTTACCAATTAAAATGTGTTTCGGAATTTTTCTTATGTATTTATATTTATTCTTTCAATTTAAAACTTAAACTTTTAACATTTTTATTATTTTTATTTACACTCATTGATTTTAAATTCAATTTTTTTTTAAAAAAAAGGGGGGGGGGACCTTAAAAATTCTTTTTTCTAAAATGTACACCAAGCATTTCTTAGGGTTTGAAAGTTTTAATTTTACACTCTGTGATTAGTAATATTACATCAAAACTTTTTGGCTTTAGAGTAATGTTTTGTAAATGTAAAAGAATGTGTTATAAAAAATAAATAGATAGAAGTCACAAAGAGTCTTCAAAAAATGCAGGTCATTTTTATCAACAAAAAAAAAGTTTTTGATGAAGAAAATATTACATTGGAATAATTTTCTTACCATATTTACAAAGAATCATTTATCGTATTCTTTTAATTAAAATAATGGATATTTTGTCTCTTTTTGTTAACTGATTCTATGTAGGCCTAATTAGTCACACTAATTAAAAATGATAAATTTAAAAATATTTTGAAAAAATATTTCGGAAAAAAATGCAGGTCATTATATTTTTTCTCAATGTGTTTAACAATCACATAAATATATGTTAAAATATTTGAGAAATTTTACTTTGCCCTTAATAACATTCTGTAGCTATGGTAATATTTAACTAATTATTACAAAATAAAACCATTAACTATCGCTACATCTTTAATTTTGACTGAAAACTGAAAACCCGTTTTTGCGTCTTCTATGATCATTTATTCTAAACAAATGAATAGAACTTTGCTGTTATATTTCTTGAACTTGTAAGTAAGATACGATAATTTTCTTTTTATCCATTGTGTATTCTTTATTGTTCTCGCCATTCTCTATACTTAAGTCCCCCCCCCCTCAAAACAATATGTCTTCATTAAAAAAGTAACTTTTTTATAAATTAGTGGTTACAGATCGAATCTTGTAAAGTAACATGGCAATAATTAATTGAGATGAAAAATATATATCTAATTATAGCTTAAAAATACTATCTTTGTTTGATAACATAATGATTTTGTTATTTTTTTATTTGTAATATTTGAATCAAAATATCTATTTTTAATGTTTACCGAAACGACAGTTTAAAAGTCAATTCTAAGCAAAACAAAGTCTTATTGATAACCGCTGGACACATAACACAGCCATCAGTTATTCTTGTTGTCAAACAACGTTCCTTCAACATTCTGAGCAGATGTTCTTTTCCTTGTAGACGAATGGTTCCTTGCTAAAAAGTATAATTAAGTTTTACTTTACCAGGAATATTCAATTACATTAGCATTTTCCCACCCCTTTAGGGAGCCTTTTTTTTTCATCAGCTTTTTTTGTGTAGCCCATTCCTTTATTTATTTTTTCTATACTCTCGTTTGTAATCCTAGATTGTGAGAACTGTCACCGCTTGAGTTCATCGACTCGGTATTGCGGAATCAACACAATTCTTGTTTTAATCACATATCTTGGGAAATGAATTTTATACTTTTTATTTCCTTTTAATAATAACTTATATAAAATTTAAAAAATTAAGAAAAACTAGACTATTGGGAAGTTTGAAAGATTCTTATTATCATATTGAATCTCTGTGTTTGTTCTTGAACGTTAAAGGAACCAATTTGCGATTATTTTCTAATTCTGCTTAAATAACTAGAAAGTAATTGTACTAAATTAAATATAAAAATGATAAAAAAATTTCTGTTGTATTTTATGTCTACATATAATTATGCTATTACCCAGTATATTGTTTCTTTAATTGCGACTGGGAGGAAATCCCACTTGAAAAAAAAGGCGTGAGTCAGTACTTTTGCTTGATTTATTATTTCTTTAACGAAATAATTTTTCCTCTAATAAAGTAATGAATATCTGCTAGCATAGTGATAACTTTTTCATTAATTTTACTAATACATTTATCCTTTCTAAGTCAAAAGTATTAATAACTAACCATTGTAATTTAAGTCATGTTAGTTAATCTTTAAATAGTATTAAATTATTTGAAAAGTACTTTTAAAAATCTTTTATATTTAAATCATTAAAATATTTGTCCCTTTAATGTTACATTTTAAATTATTCATTTAAAATTGAAAATAAAATTGATGGGTGATTAATTTAATAAACTGATATAATAGTCCTTTCAAATCGGGCCAGGAAAACAAGAAATGGATTTTAGTGTACAATTTACCTTTGAATATTCTAATAGACGCATTTCCTAATGAAACATTAAAGCATAAAAAAAAAGAATCAAAATGTTTGATAAACATTTGAGAATCACTTCCAATGAACCAGAAATCAAATAACTATTGCCACAAAATATTGTTAAACATAACACTAAATCCGTTTTACGGACCGGTTTTTTAGACATTTATAACAAAACATTAATGATTGTATGGCGTTCAATTAATTAAATATGTTGGTTATACATGCTTTGTTTTGCTCTGATCAGCTATTAATATGGTTTAAAATAGCTCATTTTTTTCCAAGTGGTACTGCGAAGCTAGAAAGCTGAATACTCCTGATATGATTGAGTGAGTCTTTATTAGCGCCCTACTATGAAGCAGAACGAGGGCTATTGGCAATGGACCTCATAATTTTGAACCATAATCTAGTGCCGACACCTACACACTGGTACCCCTTTCCGAAGTTCCTCATCTCGTCAACGGGAGGGTTTTGAGACTCGGCAGATTTAACATGCATCAGCTTCTCTACAGGGTGAGTCCTTAGTGTCACTGGGGCTCGAACTCATGACACGCCAGCCCCGAGTCTGTGTCCATGACCTCTAGGCTACCACTGCCACACTCTTGATCTAAAGAGAATTGGAAAGTAACTCTGAAGAATCAAGATTTGGGTGTGTGCTATACATCCTTCATGCTGTTTCTTAAACTTTACCTACGGTTATGTGACGCAATTCTTCAATTCTAACAGAAGTATTGTATTATTGCTGTGAAACAGAGGTGTATTTAAAGGTAAGAAAATCCATTTTTCAATTTCCAGAGAGAAGAGACAAGAGTCTATAGCCTATATCTTCTTTTGATAAATACTCGCACGTGCATATCTGTTTGACAAGCTTCATAATTACGGTTGAGCTTTTTATTTTAAGCAAGAAACGTGTTTGAGATGTATGTGAAGAACAATTAAATTAAAAGCAATGACCAGCACGAATTCAAATTTCCGATGATACGAATTAAGCACAAAATTCTTGTCTAACTAGTTTAACAACTTCTTTTTAGTCTTTTAACCACCTAGAAGACTAGCTCGCATATGATTCCAGCATTACATCATATGTATAATAGTTATGTTTCCTTTTTCCTTTGAGGGATTATAATACTTATCTGAGGCACGTGTTTGTCGAGATGCATATAAATTGATAGCATAAATGAGACATGATAGGCTCTCCTAGAAATCTAGTTTCAGTGCGAGCTTTATTTCTCACCTTGAAAATTTACATTTTTCTCCTAAGGCTTTGTTTCTGTTTCGGGGAAGTTGTATTAAGGTTGATGGGAATAAATTCTTAAGCATTATTAGTAATTAACCGTTTTAATATTTTTGTTGAATCGCGAAACAATAGTTTTCTAATGTGGTGAGATTTTTATAAGTAATAGTTTTTAAATTGAAATTTGTGAAATTTTGAATGAAGAGAAAAAGGTAAAATATCGAGTAATATTTAAAAAATATGAATTAAAATGAAGTTGAAGTAAAATCTAAATTTTTAATCATAGGATTAGTTTTTCATTATTTGATATTATTTTAATTTGTGAAGAAGTTAGAGCCAGATTAGAAAGCAAATTATTTTAAGAAGGTAACCTAATTTACTTCATGAGGCCATATCCTTTATGTTTTAGTCTTGAATAATAACGACTGGTTTTTTTACATAGTTTTTAATGAGCATACACTTTAAAAAACCATTAATTTATCTTAAAATATATTATGATAACGAAAACACATTAAATGTAAATTAAATGTGTTTGTATTGTGATTCAAATACTTCCGTTTATTTAAAAATAGTTTTAATTAACTTTCAAGAGTTAACGCGCATAACTGTTTAGTATTTTAAAGTATCCGACTACTTGCGACAACTTTTTTTCAAATGGAGAAATGGGGATTTTTTTAAGGTTTGTTTGTGCATTTTAAGAAAAATATGCTAAAATTAAGGGGGAAAAAGAAATTGTAAAAAACTAAAATGGGAAAAAAATTGTACAAATTTTCAAAATAAACGCGGCTCATTCTGTACCAAAAGTTTATGAGCAAATTTTCAATTTTCCAATTATGATGTGTTACTATGCTAATCATTTTTGAAATGCCTTTCAGGATAAAATATATTTAATTTTTAGAAAAACTAGAGTACTTTATCATAGTTATTGTATGAAATTGCTTAAAAAAACAGTGATTATATTAACATAAAGGACAGTAAATTTTGTAACAAAAGTGATTGATAAATCTGAAGGTCAAAACACTTCTACTAATATACAGGACATACTTAAAAAATTTCATTAATTATTTTCAAAACTTTTTCAGCAATCGCTGTTCCCGTTCGAGCATTTAAAAAAAAAACAGATTTCGAGTAAAATGATTTTAAAGTACACATCTTGCTTTAAACTTTTTAAAAATATTTTTTAAAGATTTTATTTTTATACCCGGTATATAACGTGCACCACTACATTTCGATCGTATTTTTTGAGTTAAAAGTGTGCGGATTTTACGGCAATTTTATTAAAAACATATTTCGTTTTACTTTTGAAATGCGGTTAACGGAAATCATTTTTGCGGATCAAAAATTAAACTTTCTGGATTTTATGCGCTACAGAATTAAGAAAGATCAATAAACTGAAGAATAAAATCAATGTTTGTACTAAAATACGTTAAAAAATAAATAGCACATCGAAGATAATAAACCTTACGTTCAAAAAAGCGCTTTCAAATCCTTTCTTTATCACTTTTATCTTCAATTTCATAAAAATATAAAAATCCTTAAGCATCAAATGGAGTATGTAATTTAGACCATTGAATTTTCATTCACTCGATTTAACTGACTCTTCTGTGGTTTAAAAAAAAAATTACTTACTTTTTTTCTTCTTTCTTTTCTAACAGAGGTGGCTTTCGCTTTAAAACCCTATTTTTATTTCTTTACAATTGAAAATGGCACTCCTTTTTTATTTATTTTGTGAGTGAATATTTCTTTTTTCCCTTATATTTCATAAACAATTTCACATTTTATTTTCGCTTTCAATTTTTGAGGCCAAATTTCATGAACCCATTACCATACTTGTTTTTCATCATCAGTATTAACAACAAAATAAATGTTAATTGCTTTTGTTTGAGGAATGGCATGAAATTAAACAAGTATTCCGTCAGCATCTTTCAATAAAAAAGTCGTATAACCGAATGTTAAGACACCAAATTAAAACAGGAAATAAAGACGATTATAGACAATGACGTTTCTAATATTTTAGTATGTAGATTGTAAAATTTGTGAGAAACATGGATTTCATTTCTTCTATCATCTAAAGTAAGAGAAGGTAAAAAATACGTAACTTATAATGACATTACTTATTTACATTTTGTGTAATATAAATTTTCAGAAAATGTTTCCAAGAATATTTAATACCGCATGTTTCTGAATATATAAACAGAGAGCGCATTTTTTCTTCAAAGGTTTACCAAAATTCAAAACTTATATGTAAAAAAAAACCGAAAAAAATTTCAATTCACTGTAATTTTAAACAGGCCGTCATCAAGGCAGAAATGTCATCAAACGGTGGAATATTGTGTTTCTCAAATTTCTTTGTTGTCTTGACTCTGTCTTTGATAGACGGAATTTTCTGTGCCCATTTTTTTTTTTTTTTTTTTTTTTTTTTTTGTTTATTTGGTTTTGCATTGCAAAGAGAACGAGGTAAGAATTTGTATACAGCACGGGATCATCGACCATTGGTTCATGCTCTGAAGGAAAAACTTGCTGCTTGATGATCATATATATATTCTAGCATTCCAATGAGTGAGTGTGAATTTTACGAACTATCACAAAACTTGTTTTCAGATTCAAATAAAACTCGAGTATTTATGTCTTTTTGATTTGTATCATTAAACAATAAAATAATTGAAGGATTAAAATTGCTTGCGAATGACTAACGGAAAATGCTAAGAAACAATTTCCGAAACTGCGTTTTGTTCTGAGATTAATGATCGGTATATGTAAGCCAACTCCCAAACTTAAACATTAACTGTAAAAAAAGATCAAATAATTCGGGCTTATATACGGATACATCGCTATACGGTATGTATCGATTTTCTAAAGTCATTACTCTATTGCAGAGGTTCTTAAACTGAGGTCAGCCGACCCCAGGGGGCCACAGAGTCTCATGTAACGTTGAGACTTCCCTCTTTTACAGCTTTTGAAAGGCCTGTGGAAAATTGAAAGATGTGACGTACTAGAATAGTCTATTTAAAGTCCCCAATGAATAACTGTACTAGAACTTGTATTTTGATCAAGAATATTAAGTCGGGGAGGGAGATTCAAAATCTTGGGGTCCGCGATGTCACCCTGATTTATAAAAGGCGACCGCGGGATCGAAAGTTTAAGAACCGCTGCTCTAATGTATAAAATATTTTTTATACATTAGATTTGTTACATTATTAAGGAAAAAAGTCCCTTCTGTTCTACAATTATTACGTAACTTTTTTAAAAATTATTATTTACACTTTTTTTAGTATATTTTTTTTGTAAAGATAGCTATTTTCGACAGTGTTACAAAATAGCGTTTTGATTCTCATTCTATTTAAGCAGTTTGAAAGTTTTTTTTTAAAAAAATACTTAAGGGTAATGCAGATAGATATGAAATAACACAGACAGAGCGATAGCGTGCATAAGTCGATCTGTATATCTTTTTTGTGGAAAATTTGATATTTAATGTTTTTATAAATGATGCCTTCGCCAGCACCTAATACACATTGAATTTGTACCGAAGCTAAAACTGATATTCCAAAAGAAAAAGCTTTGAGAATTTGTGATAAACATTTTCAAAAAAAAGGAATTATTTGAAATTATAAATAAATGTGAAGCATAGCAGTTATTTCGGCGAGTATAAATAATTCGCTACTTTTCTCAAAAATCAATTTAAATATATATTAACATTATTTGCTTAAACTTCCAGGAAGACATTAAATACTTCTGTCAACGTGAACTGAAGTATTTTCTTAAATTGATTTTAGAATTCCTTAACAGTTTCTAGAAAAATTATAATATTATGTACGTTACAAATAGCTAAATCAAACTCGTATAACACGAAGTTGAAATCTTGAAGTATTGCATCAAAAATTAAAACTTAAATGGCCTCAGAATAGAATTTAAAACATTTACCTATTTGACATTTATTTCCATTACTTACTTTATAATTTTAAGTAAATATAAAATAATTTATTACTCATAAACTATGAAAAATATAACTCAGGAAGTACATGAAAATGTAACTTAACTTCAAATTTTTCCGTTTCGCCTACTATAACTTTTGAACATAATTATTGAAATCTAATGTAAATAGTTTTACATAGTTCTGAACTTTATAATATTGCAGAAAAATAAAATTATGGAAATATTACAGCATTCCAAAAATGTTATTTTCGTCAAATAATAATCTGTAAATGATCCTTAGGCAAAAAATCATGAAACTTTGCAGCGGAGTAAATCTGAATAATTCCAAACCGGTATATTTATAACATAAACAATAATTTAATCCGTATTTTTCATTAATGGATAGACGTAATTTAGAATATAAATTAGAATTAGAATATAACTGTGTTGCTTTTCGAAAATATTATTATTTTTAAATGTGAGCAAATCTAATTTAACCCAAAATTGAAAATAGATTTCAATAGATGAGCTATTGAGGTAAACAACTTCTCATTTCTTGTCCGTTTTATTTAATTTTTCCGCATTTACCGTTATTCCTCAATCAGTGTGTTTTCAGTTCCGCAAGAGCGCAGATGCGTAGCTTCAGACCTGAACTGAGGCGGTTAAAAAAAGAGAGCATCTTGGCAAATTCCGTTTCCAATTTTAGACTGGTGGATTGCGTCTTTCACTTTTTTTAATGCGGTCTCCCCACACAGTCACTCTTAGTTCACTTAGTTACGAATCAATGGGTTCGAATCTTGTTAGTGAAACTGCAATTTTATTTTCACGAGCTTGTTTAGGCCTTTTTCCCCTTCGTAAACAAGATTTGACGAATAGAATACAATTGTTTTACCCACTGCTCTCCGTGTTACTGATAGAGAAGTTATAAAAAATGCAGGTGGCATAAGAAATTTGTTTTTGAGCGCATGCACTTCCTGTTGTTTGAGGTATCCGATTACTTGCGTCAGCTTTTTTTGATAAAAATGAGATATGGGGATTTTTTACGGTTTTTAGATTTGTTTAGTACATTAGAAAAAAAATAATATTTCTAAAATGGGGGGAAAATGGGTAAAAATTTACAAAAAATAACATAAACGTGGCCCATTCTGTCCCAACAGTTTATGATCAAATTTTCAATTTTTCCATTCTGATGTGTTGCTATATTATTCATTTTTGAAATGATCTTCAGATAAGAGATATTTTAATTTTTACAATAACTAGAGCACTTTATCTTAGTTATTAGAAATTGCTTAAAAAGCAGTGATTATATTCACATAAGGGACTGTAAATTTTTTTATAAAAAAAGTGATTGATAAATCTGAAGGTTAAAACACTTCTACTATTATACAGAGCATGCACAAAAAATTTCCGTTAGTTATTTTCAAAAATTTTTGAGCAATCGCTGTCGCCGTTTGACTTTTTTCAACAAAAAAAAAAAAAAAAAACATTTCGAGTAAAACGCGTTTTAAAGTATGATGACATCTCGCTTAAAATAATGGCAACTGCTTTTACTAAAACACTTGTAGTTTTTGTTCTACTGAACGGAAAATAATAAACTTGGTGCTTTTATAAAGCTAATAACATGATCTATATATAAAACCATAAAAAATGTCATTGTTTGGCAAAATTCACAATTTTAGGGCAGTCGTATACCTTAACAAGTTTACAAATATTCTGTTTTTTACCTATGTTCTTACTACTTGTCCGGCATTAATGTTTCTCCACAAAATTGTCCTTTTTGAGGAAAATCCATCTCTCTTTGAATGCTGTGAATAGTATTAACAGGTTTACTTGTTACTGAGAGAAAAAATTTATAACTATTATTATACATTTATTTACTGTTATAAAGAAAGCTTCGTATTTAAAAATCCTTATACAACTGTTACATTTACATAAAGCGTTGAATTTTAACATAAGGATCTTTGTTTTGCTATGAATGAAGATATTTCGTTTAATAATTGATTGAATTTATAGTGAGTGTAGTCAAAATAAGATAAATAAAAACTTTTCTCTGGGAAATTTTTTTTTGTTTGATTTTTTATTTTCGAAATAATGAAGATTTTCTTCAACTCTAGAAGTTTAATCAGAAACGTAATTCGTTCCATTTCTGAATATAAGTACACCTTTTGTTACTGTAAACGAACAATTATATTTTTATAATTTGTTAGTTAATTTATCCTAATAAAATAGCTTATTTTATTTATTTAACTGGTATTTTTCTCTTTTGGATATAATTCAAAATAAAATGAGCTTTGTCACTTTGTCACTTTAACTCAAAAATTTTATTCAAATTTAAAAAGTGGGAAAGGGAGATATTTTCTTTAATACAATATTCATTTGTGATTTGTGTACACGAAATTACTCGAAGTAATGCCATGTTATTACTATACTGTTGCTCGTAAGATTCCTATACTATTATATAAAAGGTAAGGCAACGATTTTTTTAAATTTTAGGTAAACGAATTAACAAATTTTAATTTTCCCCCTACTTTTCGGAAAATTTGCAAATAATAAATTTAAGATTTTCTAAAGTCTTAGGTAACATTAAAAATGTGCAGAATTTTATAACTACGTGGTTCATGCTATATTTTTAAATCTGATTTGCTTATATCAGTGTTCATAATCAACTTGGCATTCGTTTATGTGACTTTAAATACAGCTCTGAAAAAAATAAATCATTTTAATCTTTATATAATATGAGCATTTTTATTTTAAAAAAATATGTGACTAAATCCTACTAATGATGTTTTTTATTTTAAGTTTCCTTCATTTGTTTTGAATATTTCAAAAATGATAAAAAAATAAAAGTAGATAATCATTAAAGAATTATGCATCTAACCCTAACTTTAATTTGATATAGAATTACTATGCGGAACTTTCTACTTAGATTTTGCCATTGAAAAGATTTATTCAAAAAAATATAAATTACAATTTTTTTAATTAAGAATAAATTTTAAACAACTTAAACTTTATTGTTGTTTTGTGTTTGAAAGTGTACGTGTAAGATTGCAATACATTTTGATTGCAAAATAAAAAAAGGTGTTTCTTAAATTACTTAGACCATTTATGTTATGAATTACACGTACATATCAGGAAAAAGGAATTTGTCTTTACAGTATTTAATATTATAGCAATTAATAATATTCATAATAAGATTTATAACACATTAAACAAATTTTTAATTTAAATGTTACCTTCTTGAAGATGTTTTAATGATTGCTTAGAAAAACTCTTTACAAAATTTCTTAGTAGTTTAAACACTACGCCAAAACCATCTTATCAATATTTTGTTTATTTATTATTATTTTTATTTTATCTTCTTATTATTAACGATACATATTTATTTAAGGTATAAACCAATATACTAAATGAATACATTTAAGTAAAAATACTAATATAATGAACTAAATTAATCTATGAATATCTGTGGAAATAAACGAGATATCTTTTTTATAAGTTTTTGCATTTATTTTATTGCATTCAGAATGTTTTATATATATAGAAAACTTACATAATTTCAAATTTTTCTGAATTGATGCAGTCATTATTTATTCTGCAGTGTATTATGAGAATTAAAAATATTTTTCTGCCAATTTCGGAGTCTTTTTTTAATAATATTCATTTTTTAACAAAAGTGAAACATGTAAAGCGAAAGATGAACACATTTGCAACAAGGCGCATAATTTTCATGCTCCAGTTCTTTTCTTAAATCCTGATCAAATCTGAACAAAATTGTCATTTGGTTTCATTTATTATGGTTCATCGAACGAGATGTTTTCTTTGAAAACACTTGTAAATGATTTTTAAAAAGATTTTATTAATTAGCAAATTTATGTTAACAAATACGAGTGAAATTGTGCGTGAGGAATAAGTTATTTGCATCGCTTGACAGAATCATTTTGTCACACTTTCTTTTCTACCTTAATTTTGGTAAATTTGATGATAAAAGCCCCTTCATCAAATTAGATTAAACTAATAAATTAGCAATTTTTATTTTATTCAATCAGAAATAGACAATTAACTTTTGTCCAAGAACCGTAGTACTACAACTATCTGAGATTGAAATGTCAAATGAATAAATAAAATAAATTTAAAGAGTTTTAAATAAATACATATGATAAATTAAAACATATTTATATTGCATGAAGAAATGATTTAACTATTGGTTTATAAGATTTTAATGTAAAAGTACCGTCACAGTAATTATTGTAAACATAGCAAAATCATTCCTAGTTATCGCATGTATATTAGGCCTTTTCTTATCTCCTTTATATTTATATATTTCTGAAAAACCAATAATTTGAAATCATTTGTAGATATGTTGTGAAACTGAAAATAGCTTGTATCTCAATTTGTTAAGTTATTTTGAAAATAGATATTTCTCTCTATCTCTAAAATTACAGAGTTTGTCTTTTACTCCTTTTCTTCAATTCCTATTATTAGTTCATAATCTTCTATATCTTGCTCAAATTTTTAATCGTAATAAAATGTATTTTAAAGTACTCAATTGATCTGAACTTTAATGCACACGATTTTTTTCGATGACAATACAGTAATTTAATTAAAATTAATTAACAGAAACTAATTATTTAAACAATTACAAATACAGTCACGTTGGCATCATTTTGGGTGACTTAGCGGCCATTTTGGAGACTTGTGTCAAAACTTTAAAAGGTTTTTTTCCTCACATTTCTCTCATTTCAGCTGAAATTTTCTATACATGATTGTTTTGGGGGGACAATACGATAATTTAGTTACAATTAATTAAAACTAATTGATTAAAACTAATTATTTAAAGAATTACAGATACAGTAACGTTGGTTTTATTTTTAGTGACTTGGGTCGAAACTTTAAAGGATTTTTTCCCCTCACATTTTAAGACATTTAATTGAATTGAATTTTATATACACGAAACTTTTGGATGACAATAAGATACTTTAATGATAATTAATAAAAATTAATTACCACTTAACGTTATGATTCTGTCATATGTATATACATAATTATATTGATTGTAATTGATAAAAAGTAATTAAAATAAAAATTTTCTTTGTCGACCTAAGTAGGAATTGACTTTATTTTTTTTATATTATTTGTTCGAAGTCAATTTAAAATGAAAAAATGTCTTCTTTTTGGTTGTAATTATATTCAAACAACTTAAGTAAAAATATTTATTTAATCTAGTATATTAAGTAAAATATCTACACGCTGTGTTCTAATGTTAAGAATGATGGTTATTTTTTAAACAGAGGAGGGAGGGGAAGATGTGATATAAACGACAGAATGGATCCAAATTCGAACAGTTGAAAAAAGCATAAATAAAATTTATTTCTTCAGTAATGCAAAAGACACAGAATAGAGAAAAATCAAGAAGCTCGTCTGTCTCTGTAAGAAAAGAAATACTATTATGATTGGTTAATACGAAACATCGGCATTTCTTGCTTCAATGCAAGCATCACTGTTTCCTGCTACGAAAGAGTCTGGATTAAATGCGGTAGAAGATATTTCTATTTCTGCAGCGGAATGGATTTGAATGCAGCAATGTCTCTTCGTGTTTCCTGAAGAGCCAAAATCTTTCGTCCAGATACGTCCTAAACATGTTCAATCGCATTTAAACCTGGGGTCTTGCTGGTCATTGTTTACATTCCGCTTTTGAGGTATTCCTCTATAAATTGAAAACAGTTGGGGTCTGCATTGTCATCCATGAATCAGAACTAATAACTCCTAATACCTTGAAAAGACGAACAAGAATCGCCTATCTCTATTTTCGTTCTGCAGAAGGATTTCTTTCGATAATGTGAAGCTTCATGTGCCTAACAGACTTTATGTTTGTACACAACAAAAAGCCACTATAGTGATGATAATCTCGTTATTTGATCTTATGAAAGTGGTAATGTGTTCCACGATCTCTACAAATTTTGTTGCGATGAGAATAACTCTCATAAACTTGGTTTAATTGCTAAGATACTCTCTTCTGCACTAAAATCAACAGCCTACAAACCTCTGGACGTCTGGTAAATAAGTCACTCATCTTGAAACTTCTCCGAAGTCAGCTGTCTGGCTTATATCGAACGGCTACAGACAGAATTAAAGACAAAAATCAGTCGTGTCTAACTGTTATTACTCTCGATTGACCTAATACAACTTGTCTATGAATATTTCAAATTGTTTGGTACTTTTTCCTCACCTTGGGATTTACTTACTGTGCAACAATTACAATACTAAACACGTTTGTCTGTGATCGTGGGCTTTCTTAGTCTCTCATGAATTTGTTCTTTAAAAGCCAGTAAATCTCTTTGAGCCATAAACAACTCTTTTGAAACAGTTGAAATATGCTAGAGTTTGCTGATTACACAAATAAACAGAATTTCGTATGCTCATTCGCATTACTTTACTTGTGCATTCCTAATAGTCCCTCCCATGGTACGTCATGAGACGTCATAGTACGTCATGGACAAGTGAGTGTTTATTAAGGTCAACTCGATATAGCTACGCAATGGGCTGTTGAGGATGGACCTCGTAACAGATTTAACGAACATCTGTCCCTCTACAATAGGAATTGGAGACTTCGTTTCTGTGACGTACCAAACCAATCTATCGATATGATTCAGGGGGCCGCACTGTAGGAAATATTTGAAACAATTCGATTTCCGTGATCAGGTATGTAAAGTTAGGAAATAGAGGTCAAGAACATAAATTTAGGGTTTTATTAGATGTTATTTTGATCATTTAAATACATAAAAATAAAAATAAAACATAACGGTTCCTTGAACATAAATAAAAAATGAAAAAACTGTTTATATATATATTATTTATTATGTATCTCTTTTAAAAAACACATTATTAAAATAAGAAACAAACAGCATAAATATAAATATTCCCCATCAATTTAATTAAATAAAAAATGTATATTTTAATGCGAACCTTGTCTCGGCACTGCTCAACTTACGTCTGGGGTATAATGTTGACTTTCGATTTGACAAGAATTTGAACATTCAGTAGTTAAACAACTTATTTGCAGACTCAAAATATTTTTCATACGAAAAAAGCTTTGTTCACAGAGATATGCAGAACGAAAAGCAAAAAGCAGAGTGCATACAATTTTCTCCCTTCAAAAAATTTAATCTCTCCATTAATGACATCCCATAATTTAAAGTAGCTGTCGATTTATCGTTCGAGTTATCTATCAAATTTTATCGTAATTCTATAAATGTTGCTTTCCATAATTCTAAAGATGTTAGTTCAACAAACTCCATTACAGAATTATCAAACTCCATCCATTAAAAAACCCCTACCTTGTGCTAAATATGGCACGCGAATCATAGCTTGTCGACCCCTGATCTACAACGCCAATGACAAAAATTTGCACCATTACAATCATTGGTAACATCAATAGATCATGGAAACGTAATTGTGCATGCTTTCTGTCTCACTTAATATCATAGAAATTCTACAACTTTATCGACAGCAATGTATTTTGATTAATGAACCTTAATTTATAAAGGTGTTTTTTTTAAAAAAAAAACACCTTTATAAATGCATTTTTACATTTTGTTTAACTTTTTTTAAATAGTAATCGACACAATTAAGCGTATATTATTTGAGTTTAAATTATTATAATTTTTTTACTAAGAATCCTTTCTTCAACATGAGATTTACAACTACCCGCAGTTATGGCAATATAAATTTCATGTGTTACATATTATATTTTGTATTACATATTGTCTGGTTGTATTTTTGTTTGCAAAAATTTGTTCATTTAGTGTATGTTTCTCATTATATAGTAATTATCGTATGTAAATTAATTAAAAATTAGTATTTTGCGCACAGTTTTATAATTAGCTTCAATGAAAATAAAGTCCAAAAATATTAACCTAAGACCTGTTAGTCGGAACGAAAATTGGTCAATAACCGAGGAAATCCTGAGAAGCATTTTTCAAAACTACAAATAAATAACTTTCTCTAAATGGTTATCTACTTATTGTGTTTTAAATAATTTAAAAAGGAAAAAGAGATTGAAAAAAAAAATTTTTTTGAGGGGAGTTATCACATAGCGAAAAAATAAAGCTGTTAACTTTCGATGACATTCAGATATGTGAGAGATAGAAACCATTATAAATGACTGAACAATATCCTTTTAGAAATTTAATTACTTATGATTCTTTATATTCATTCGTTTCAAAACCGGAAGAATTAAAATGTCAAGAATCAATGTTGATTTTTAAAATCCTTTGTTAAAATACGAAATGGAGAGTCATTAAAATGTCAAGTCATCAATTTTTTTAAATAAAATTTTAATCATCTTTGTATGACTTATTGTAGAAAATAATGACCACTCATGTGATAACCAAAGGATTAAAGAGTCCATCCAATAATAAGTATTATCTATTACCTAGTACTTATTAGTTTATGAAATAGAAAGTTAATTATTTAACTTCAGTGATTGTGTTAGGAAGCTTTATGCTTGTATACATTGCTCACTAAGTTTTTATTATTGAAATTTTAGTGCAAATTTTATTGTTCTATATCGTTATTAAAATATGTTTAATTTCATCTTATGTAATTTCTATAATATGTATTAGAATTACCACATATTTACAAAACTTCACAATAGTATTTCATTAGATTATTGTACTATAAATTAGGATCATTGTTTCAATTTTTAAGACTTAATGCTTCAACTAAAAATAAGAATTTATTTTATAAATATAGAAATATGTAAATGTTTTATATGTATTGATATTATTGGAAAAATCTCACCGCAGGTATATTTTTGAATTAAATTATCATGATTTTAACAGTATGATATGTATGATGTTTAAATTTCATACTTATTCGTATTATTTCCATATTTTTAACATTACTGTAACATATTAGTTATTTAAATATTTAATTATTTTGTGTCTCTTATTTCATTGTTCTCACTTTTAGCTTAAACTTATCTAAATTTTTTCGAAAAAGGAATTTCAACTTGCGTTGTGTAAGAATCAGTACAAAATATACGTTTTTATAATTTATTTATGTTATTGTTTTATGCTAACACAACTGATATTTATATTAAAATTTTAATTGAAATGTGGGTTCTCCTTCTTAACGATTCATTTTAAAATAATTTGTAAGCTTAACATTATTTTACATTTGGTGTTTATATTATTTTTTTTTATATTGCACAAGCTAGTGAATTCCTTTCTGTTATCTGTATTCGAATAACATTTAACTTGTCATGAGTTAACTTTAGTAGATATATTGCAGAAAAACAAGGTATAGTCTTACTACATATTCTTTAACCAGAAAAAAAAATCTTTATTATTTAAAGTATGAAAAATCTGAAATTCACAAAGATTTTGCTTTTCTTGAATAAAAGATACTCTATTACCTTAAATAAAAAAACAAATGATAATGTTATAAGTATATGTATTTTAGTAACAAAAACTTTAAAATAATATTTTACAAGAATATTTGTATTTAATAAAATTAAAATATAAACACGTCCGATTTTATAAAAATAAATATATCGTACAAATTATTAAATAAGTATAAAATTATATTTATTCTTCTACATTGTTACATATATATTAAGTGTATTAAGCCACTAATTTGAGAGAATAATCCTGAAAACAGTATTAAAAAAGTTTGTGATTTGCAACTTTCATTAAAAATTAATTTCTGATTGCAATAGAATCACTGTATTAGACAAATTCAATTTAAAATTTAATTTATTCTTAGTTTTTTGAACAAACCATTAATCATATAACTTGTTTTCCAAATCGTTTCTACTTCTGACTAAGATGAATATCAATAAACTTTTCTCATGTAAATTATTTTCTGAATTTCGTGATTTGCAAAATCTAAGCTTAAAGTTCTGAAACTGCGTAAACAACTGGATAACAGAAATCGATTATTTTGAAGAATTGAAAAAGTAATAAACCAGTTATTCTGTTTCTAGTCTTCACTCCCCCTGAACCCTAAATCAAAAGTTTGATGCATAGCTTTTGTAAGATGAGGTTATAAGATAAAGAGTGTTTGCAACACTTACAGAAGAGAATATATTCAGGAAAGGGTGTTGGTTTAGATATCTGGCCCAATTTTTTTTGTCGAATGATTGAAAATTCGGAAACTGATTACAGTTTCAGACCCAAAGTTTGCTTTTGAGTCTATAATTTTCCTTACGGCTAAAACCATATTGTTTTTTTATTATTTTTCTGATTATATGACCGGTACTGAGTATTTATTTGCTTAACAATAGAGACTTGAGCTTCGATTTTGAATTATACACGTTTTTTTCTCTTTTTGAATATCCTGTATGAGGACATTAGTTTGATTTATTTCCGGAAGTAAATTGAAAGATTGTTGTTTCCTTATATAGGTCATGTATAAAAAGCATGCTAATAAAGTATGTTAATAGTAATTTCTTTTTTTGAGAATATTTTATATTGAATTTTTGATGTTTATAGAAAATAACTATTCTTTCAATATTTTAAAAGATTGACTAAATATTTTTTTACTTCACTAGAACGTACATTAAAATGCCTCTCTAGATGAATTAAAATGTATTTTTGATCCTTAACCCATTAAGAATCATGATCACATATATCTGATCACTTCAGGGAACACGGTATCATATTTGAGATTGGGCTTTACCATTCTGAGGCCCGTAATAAAATTAGGGTGTTCTTAGTTTGGAATTTATGGAATTTGGAATGATTATAAACTATAAATTTCAGCATATTTTATTACAGAAATGTTTTTTTATAATTTTCAATACGTGCAGGTTCGTAACTTGAAACCCAGTTTTCATTTTGCTCATTGATGAAACAATTTAATGCATTTTCAAATTCATAAAGTGAATGTTTAGTAACGTCGCACTGTAAAGCAACACGAGGACTTTTGGTAAAGGACCTCGTAATTTTGAACAACGGTCAAAACGACACCATAGCTGGCACCTCATACTCCAAACCACTAAACAACGCCATGAGAAGAATTTTGAGCCACGACAGATTTAACGTGCATCAGCCCTTCTACACGGTAGGTCATCAGTGGCTTTTGATTTCGAACTCATTGCACGCCAGCCACGAGCTTGAGACCATAACCACTAGGCTACCACGACCACTTCTCATATTCAGAAATATTGGATAAAACGTAAAGAAGTATATTAGTGTTCAAACTTTTTTATATTTTAGTTTAGTAAATCGTATAATTTTACTATGAGTTATTTCTCTTTGTGTATTATATGAAAGTGGCTTAAAAACATCCATATGCTGATTTCTGAGAATCTTTCTAAGACCATTCACAATTTTGAACATAATGGATTTGTGGAAATAAGGATATGATCTACAGGTGACACTATGTAACTATTATTTTTATTCTTCTTTGATGTGCAAAATTTTATGTTTCGCATTCTTTGTTTGCTCCTTTCTTTAAATAAAGAATTTATAAAAATAAAAAATAACATTTTATACTATAAATCATAATATTTATTTTAATTTACGTCACACTCTGAAGTAACACACTATAATGACATAAATAAGTAGTTCTAAAATAGTAATGTAAGTGAAAAAAAAAGATTTTTGAGACTTTGTTACTGCTTTTCTGCTTGCATAAAGCGATCCATTATGCATTGCTTTGGAAAACCATTATACCAATAGTAAAAATGCAAAAAACATTCATTTCGAGTGACCAAAATGGAATATGAAAAGAAATATATACCTTTCTCAAAATGTTCGTATGCATGGATGTTCGCAAGTGAGACATCTTCATTTTTCAATGGTTTATTAACAGTGGTTGTGAACTAGTTTTAAAGAGATATATATGGAATTAAATTAATCAAAGATATACTTTTAATTTAAGAGAGCCATTTGTTACTCGATGACCACTTAAAAAATAGTAAAATTGAAAGAAATTAGTGATAACATGCTTATAATATACAAAATATCTTTATTTCTAAATTTAAGTTTTGCAGATCTTATTTTTTTATTGAAAAACTCTGTACATTAGTATTTTAGCATATCATTGAATTCCATGTGATGTATTCTATAATATACAGATAGGCTACACCACAATACTTATTTTGTAGATCAAACCAAGTAGAAGTTTATGCTTGTGACAATGATAAATTTTAATTTACAAAAGGATGTAAAGTATAACTAATTTTCACACATGAACAAATCTTTTTAACTACTGTATTTTGTTGCTAAAATGTCCATATGTTTTCTTGAGTTAATTAATCAAGAAATAAATTTAGGTAGCCGTTTATAGTTGTCTTTAATTTGTTATCATGGAAGCAGTGTTCGTAAGATTAAAATTTGTTTTGTGTCTGAAACGTTGAAAACTTGAATCAATATTTTCAATGAAATTTTTTTAACATTTTGGTTAACTAATATACATTTTTTTATGTTGGAAAAAGGGCTACATGTATTAATTAAAAAAACAGCAAAATATTTTCGTATCTATTTGTGAAAAATTATTATTCTAAATAAGCAGGTCAAAATATGAAGATGTTCAGCAATTGGGGCTCTTATAATGCCATTTTTAGATGTTCTTTTTTGGGGTAATGTTACTCAGCGTGTTACTAATGTTTCAAATGTAAACATTTCTTAATAGCAATTCAAGGAGTAGAATTATTGGATTATACGCAACAAATTACTTGAAGCACGAGCTACACAATGTTGCTAATCGAACATCACACGAGGCATATTTATATAGGATTATGTCATATAAACAATACCTACGTATTAATAGACGTAATCACACTTCATGATTGTCAATTGTTTGCTGATTCATCAATTTATTACGATCAACGTTTTGGAAGATGTGTATTGGAAGTTCGGTATCGTGAAATGTTACATGCTGCCATTAACCTTATTGTTGAAACTTAACAATAAACTGATCCTATAATGTTGTGATTTATGTTTCTATATGTGGTAATAGAATTGTCGAAGAAGGACAAATGAAAATCGTATTTTGCTAGCCAGACACACAACAACTCGTAAATCAAGAAGTAAAAATTATAGATGTTTGGTGAAATGTCGGAAAGTCCCGATTGTATTTCGAAATTTAATATATTTTTGAAAATATTTTTGGTGACCTTAAAATGACACATTGAGTTACTCCCGTGTTTTTGTTGTACGAGCGAATGAATGTTGGCATAAATATGCAATGTATGCGCAAAAATAAAAGTGTTTGGTGTTAAATAAAGCAATTTGCATTTTAACTTCGGTTTTTATTATTAATAATTTGACATGACTTTGATCGGATTAAAAAAATTTTGCAAACAGTAGTGAAAAAAGTTCAAATTGTTTTTTTCTTCAAATTCTCAATTTGAAGCATTTGCAAAAATTTTGTACTTTTTTGGATTGTTTTAAATTGAAACTAAGACTACTTTCTTTCTTAGTGGACCACATTTAATTTTTATTTAAGGTACTTTAAAGCGGAAAGTGTGTTCGAAATCCAACCCATAGAAAGATCACAGCGATGATTGTTGCACACATAATAGTGATTGTCACACTCAAATTTGAATTAATGGAATCTGTATTAAATGGAAAATGGAAAATCTGTATTAAATGGAAAACTGTGCAAATGAGATAAAAATTCTAAGTGTTGTTCTCAACGAGTGATCGTGACTTGAAATAACGAGATACATTACCGTTAATTTTATAAGGTACACCCAACTCTTTTTTTCACACGGTCTTTTCTTATACGATTTTTAAAAAACACAGTAAGCGAATTCAACAATTTTTTTTTTGTATTAGTCCAAATTCCAAAAAAAATTGAGGATTCGTGCCCTTTGTTTGAGAATGATTTCGTAGAATTTTTGAAAGTTTATTACTATAAAGAAATCGAAGGTAAGCAGCTGATTTCATTATTAAACAGCTGATTTAATTCGAGAAGACTTGAAATTTGCTACAAGTATGGAACACCATTTTCCTACTCATAATTCTGACATAGAGCGTATATTAAAATTTCAACATAATCATAAATTTTGTGTAGCAGGACATCAAGAAGAAAAAGCAAAGAAAAAAAGCTGTTAATAACGAACAAAATTTTTCATTTGAATCAAAGCCGACAGTTGAATAAGGCATATCTGACACATCGGCTGATGATGGTATTTTTGATCCAGTTCATAATACACTTGCATGCTTGTTATCTAGTTGCAATTAATAATCATTTGTTAGTATTTTTATTAATAATTTCAATTTCATTTTTTGTATGTTGCATGTACTTACAGACTGATTTTTCGCTGTACACTAATTAAAATTTTTTTGTAACAAAAATAAAATATTTTATTTTATAAATATGTAACACAGATTTCATTATTACTTTTTTGCACAATTTTTTTGGAATATATTTAGAGATTTTTTCTCTTAAAAGATGTTTTCAAGTTGTGGAACATATCCTTAAACTTTCCATAAGTCTCAAGTATATTTTTACTCGATTTTTTTCTTTTGTACGGTTTTCTCAGGAACGTATCTACCATGTAAAAAAAGAGTCGGGTGTATGTTTTACTCTTACAACAGATACTCTGTTAATACTTTAATACGACGTAAATATAAATTTATGTTTTCGTCTATATTTAGCTATGTTTTAAATTTGTGATCAGCTCCACTTTCAGAAATATTGAAAAGTCACCTGTAACTAAACAAAGGAATTGCAACTTTCTCTTAGACATTACAGGGTATTTTGGCAAAATTTGCTTGCATGTATAAATTTTTATCACACAACACAAACTAAGAAACGTTCTAATATTCAGGTAGATGGGCAGAAATCTAATTTCAAACCGCGCGAAACATATTTAAAATTACTTCAAATAATTATAGCCAAGATTTTTTACGCTTATTTTAAAAAGGTGTAAGGTTTTCAAAAGGAATAATTTTAATTTTAAGTAATGAATAAAGAATATTAGACAATAGTAAATATATTGATAAAGTATTTCCTCTTTCACAGTGCTTTTTATCTGCAATCGATTTTTGAATTTCAATCTCTATTTTCTTACTTTGGTTATTAGTTGATAGTAGTTGATATTGAAAAATTTACATATCTCGTTGCTTCTTATAATGATTGGAATCCAATGTTGACAATGGAATACCTCTTTAAGCTCTTCTGTAGTTTATTTTATAGGTTATAGTTTTAATAGTTTCATAAAGTAAGTACTTTAGTAGTAACGGCTATCTACTTGATGCTTTCTGTCTTTTTTATTGAAAGTGACGAAATTATAATTTGAAAAAAATTCCTTACGACAGGATAAAGATGAATACCTAATAAGTAATTTAAAAATTTATTTCAATTTTATTTTTAAATTTGGGAAAACACAAAATTCAGTACAATTTTTAAAAAAAATAATATCTGTAGCATCTTGCAAACAGAATCAAACTAATTTTTTTAAAAAAATGGTTAAAATTGCTGTATATAAATTTTTTATAATTAACTTTAATTAGAGTTGTTTAACCATACTAAGCGTAGAATTTTATATCGGAAAATTTTTAAATGCAGATAATTTAGTTTTTAAGACTTTAACTGTTTACAGGAATAAACCCTAAATATCTATAACGAATATTTTTACAATATTCCTAATTAAAAAATATGTATCCCCGTACCTGTCCAGACATAAATGTCACATTAAATTTAAAACATGTTTTTAGGTCCAATAAACTGATATTTAAACACTTTCGGATGTTTTGAAATACAAATATTTTTGAAAATGAAAAATAGAAAAATTGTTAATAAAAACTAACTAACAATGTTTTGGATTTTATGTTTTCAAAAAATGTGAAGTTTAATTCAATAATAAATCATTTACTTTTAAATAAATTAAGTAAAATGTAACTTTACATGAGCAATTTTTTAAATTGCATATAATAAAGATTTTTTTTTAAAAAATTAAATTAGTTCGTTTTAAATTAATTTTATGGTTTAAGTTAGTAGCTCTAGCATATGAATTTATGAAATACATATTCAAAGGTTTTCTCTCTCAACGCTTCTTTTCCCTAAGAAGCTCCTTTATCTTGAGAAATAATCTTTTTCTTCGGGTGGTTTTCCCAAACTTGAATTTTCTTTTGTTTCATTTCTTTTCATAAACAGAACTATGCAGGATGCACCGGCAGGATAGCTGAAAAAGTAGTCCACTGGAGAACTATTGTCATACTATTGACAAACAAGTAAATCAAATGATGCACGCAAAACCATTTAATAATTTTATTGTTTCGCTCCAGTCAGGTATTGTTCCGAACTGGCATGACCATTTCGTGACGTCAGTCCCCATCGTCGACCTTGTGGTTATAGCACCACCTCAAATTCGGAGCTATAAAATGTGCTTTTATCATTGTGCTTCTATTGTACCATTCGAGCTTGAAGTCGTATATTGCAGCCTAGACATGGAGAATAGCCATTTCATATCGACTGTGGAACAGCTATATCCTATTTGTATCTGCTGCACGTGTTTCGGTTCAGTTCTTTGAGCATTCCATTTTAAATTAGGAGTGCTGCACTTAGACGTTCTTTATATGACAGAATTATGTGATTTTTCAGAAAACAATATTTCGATCTTGTTATCATTATCAAGAAAGACATGATAAATAAAATAATAATAAATAAATAAATAAATTTTAAAAAACCAGGAATGATAAAATAATTTTATTTTATTCAGAATAAAAATTAATTGTCCAGTTGATTAAAATTGGTTTCAGTAAAACAGTGTCGCATTGTGAGTTACAGGTGACGACTGAAATTTTTTTGAAAATAATTGGTATAGGAGTGTTAAAAATAAAGATGTGCGAAAAATCGTTTTTAGGGAACTTCTTTCATTATTTATGGTGGGATTATTCTAAGGGGGTGGTTGAATTTTAGTGACCGTAGTGACGCGAATTCAGTGGCGTAATGTTTTTTCACGCATCGCTGGAGGACCCAGTATTCTAGGGGGACCAAGGCCTGACTGACACCAAGAATGGCTTAGGGCAGTGGTCTTCAAACTGTGTTCCACGGAATCCTGAAGTTCCACAAGGTATGCACAAGGGTTCCACGAGTCACAATAAAAAAATTCGAGAAGAAATAAATATGTATGCAAAATGGATTCGTGTTCTTTATGAAGTCTGTATAGTTACAAATATCTAAAGCTCATTCCCCAATTAATTAAAACTGAAATTTTTATTTATATAAAATAACTTTGCTATGCATCACTTTTTAAACTTTTACTATACCATATTAAAAGATCAATAAAACGCTTTACCCTTACATGTATACTTCCCACTAGATTATGAATATTGCATTGTTTACTGTCTCGGGTTCCACGAGATAATTTTATACTCGTTAGTTAGTATGTCTTGCAAAACTAAATAATTTTCTAACGAAAATGTACCTTTTTGCATTTTTGGAGAAAATGCCCGTAATGAAGAAGAGGAACAACTTATCACCATATCAACAGATTCGATATTAAAATCTAAATTTAATAAGAACAACTTCTAAAATTTAAGTTGCAAATTCATGCAATATACACTGATTTCTCACACAGCTATAAACATTTTAATGCCATTTAGAACACTGTGTTTAAGGGAAATATATTTCTCACCGTAAGTGGCTACGAAAACAAAGTATAAAAACAAATTAAAATCAGAATAAGTAATGCGATTGCATTTAATCTCAATAGACCTAGACTTCGACAGTTTGTGTGAAAAAAAACCAGCAAATATCTTTGTTGCTAAATATAATGCATGGATATGTGACACTTGAATCACAAATTAATATTAAATTAATTCAATTAGAATTTTTTAATAATAAAAGTTTTTTAATAGCCTTTACATAAAGTGCTATACATGTTGATTTACTTTAAATATTATGTTGAGAAATATTCTTCAAGTATATGCATGGAACGGAATTCTACGAAAGCACCTTCAAAGTCTAGGGGTTCCGTGAGTTGAAAAAGTTTGAAGACCACTGGCTTAGGGCCTCAAACCTGACTTTGCTAGGGAGCCCTAATATTCCCCGTTACGCCTCTCAAATGAATAACTTGGAAAGCTGATTCTGTTCAGTAAAAATGAAAATGATCAAACGTAGAATGCTGTAGATCCAAATAGCCTCCAATAACTTGGACTTAGAAATTTTTAAATTTTATTGAAATAAAAACATCGAACTGTCTTTATATAAAAAAAAAATTCGAATTTTTGATGCAAACTATAATAATTATGCGTACTTTATTTGTATCCTTTTCTATATAATTTGTTCTTTTTTTATAACAATAATGGAATTCCATTATGCACATAAAAGTTATTTATTTGGATCCTATATTAAAACTTGTTATAATATCCCATGTAAAATTTCCCTTTAGTTCCAGCCACTTCATGTTACACATTACTTATAAAAATATTACGCCCATCCCATCACATGAGCTTGTTTGCTGCATGAAATCTATTCACCAAAATGAGGTTGATTGCTCTTTATGATCATCCTTAAGATAAAAATCAAATGAAAGCATCACCTGAAACTATGGTCTGAGAGGCCGGGTGCTATTCTCCCTGCAAACGACCACATTCGTGACTGGGAAATTTGGAATATCAAAAATACACACACAATCCCTTTCTTGTTACTTTTTCGATTCGCTGAATTGCATTTAAAAAGCAGAAGATAACTAGGCAGACTGGGTTGTCAAAACAGAAGAAGCAAAGGCAGGTCATCGAAAAATGCCCGCAGTGGTACTGGTTTTGCAAATGCTTTCATAGGGGCTGAGTCAATGTATCTAAACTTCGAGCACATCATTAAAAAAAGTGCCATCTGGACACTGGTGAAACATTTCTTTTTTAATGAAAAGTAGTGTCCTGAATTTTAAAATCAGATCACACGTTTCTTTATATAAATATCGATGACTGATTCTACGAACTACTTAGCAAGTAAAGAATACTGACTTAAAATGTTGTATTATTTCTTTTGAATAAGTTGTTATGCTGGGGTTTTGTAGAAACTTTCACTGAGGTGAAATGAGTGTAATGTAGACCGTGTAAATTGTTTTACAAATGGTCTGTTTCAATATGAAATAATATATTTTTTTTAAAAAAATGATATAATGAGAGTCAAATTATTGATACCTTCTAAGAAATCTTGATCTGAAGTTGCATTAGTGTCATATAAAAATAATTGCTTTGTTTCAATTACTTGTATTTTATTTGATTAAGGGTTACACAAAATTGCTGCTTAAGGTACCCAACTACTTGCGACAACTCTTTTTTAAAAAAGATGGAGTCATGGGAACTTTTTTTGTGTGGTTTTTAGATTTGCTTAATATGTTTTAAGAAAAACATGCTAAAATTAAGAAGATAAAGAGAAATTATTATTACTCAAATGGGGAAAATTGGGAAGCATTTACAAAAAATAGCATAAACGGAGTCCATTCTGTACCAGAAGTTTATGAACAAATTTTCAATTCTGGTGTGCTGCTATGTAATTCATTTTTGAAATGGCCTTATGGATAAGAGATATTTTAATTTTTACAAAAACTAGAACTTTTTATCTAAGTTATTATATGAAACTGCTTAAAACAACAGTGATTATATTCACATAAGGGACTGCAAATTTTGTAATAAAAACAGTGATTAATAAATCTGAAGGTTAAAACACTTCTACTATTATACAGAACATACACAAAAAGTTTCAGTAAATTATTTTCAAAACTTTTTTGGCAATCGACTAAAACGCGTTTTAAAGTAATGGAATCTGCTTTTACTAAAACACTTGTAGTTTTTGTTCTAGTGAACGGAAAATAATAAACTTGGTATTTTTATAAGGCTAATAAGATGGCCTATAAAATAAAATCATAAAAAATGTCAAATATTGGTAAAATTCACAATTTTAGGGTAGTTGAGTACCTTATTGTGGTTAAAACTGTTTAATGTATATATTAAAGGCCTTATGAAAATGTGCAAGTCATTTCAATAACATTTATTTACTGAATACGCACTCGTAAAATGTGTTTTACTGTTTCTTTAACTAATGAGGGTTGTTTAATTAATTTAAAAGTAAGAGAAAATCCGAGAAAATAAGTATTTTTTACTTCTAAAAAGCAGTATGTTTATCAAAATGAATAAGCAGCAATTTTATAATGGATATTAATATAAAAATGCCTAACTTGGAATTCTAAATAATGTTTGAAGTACATGCAAGTTTTGTTTCTTTACCAAGGAAATTTTAGACATTAGTTTTATTTTTGTGGCATTGGTGTCTAAGATATTCCAAAAATATACCAATTCTTTGCTGTGAACAAACCAGTGCTATATATCTCTGTTACCTTCTTCTCTAAAAAATTTTCTCTCTGTCATGAAACTCTTTAAATCTAAACAACATTAATTTTCATTTAAATTGTATATGGATGTAATAATTTATTCATAAAATTCTTGATACATCATGTTAGAGCTCATATACTCTTTGAGAAATACCCAAACACACACTCAACGTTTCTTTATTTTTTTTCAAATTTTATTAATGCCTCCAACTTATATTGTACTTCAAATTACGAAAAGCCCAGTGGTAGAGGGTGCTGTTCTTGTTCATACGAAAAAATGATGTGTCATATGTTTAATCAAACATATTTTGCCCTTTATATATTTTTTAAAATCGTCAAAAATTATGTTGAAAAAAGGACTTAGAAACAGAATTTATAAATTGTTTTGTTATTTTAGCAGTATGTTTCATATTATGAAACTATAAATAGAAAAATGAATTAATAAAAAAAACGAGGGTAAAGTTCCATGAAATGAAATTTACACTTTTATGCTGACAAACAAATTTAGAAGCATTTCATGTAATACGTAATACACCTGATTTGTAAAAATCTAAATGGGTTGCATAGCATTAAGTTAATTTAAAAAGTGTGTAATATTAAATTAGAAACTATTTAGAAGGTTTTTTAAAAAGAAGATCAATTTTTTTCAATAACTGTCAATGTTACGTACATTTTAAGGCAATTTTTGTAATAGAATTTTTTGACTACTAGTACTGTCTTGTCACATGTTTTGAAAAAAGGCAATTAATCTGCGCATTGATTCATGACACTTAATGTTTTCCTTTATAAAATAAAATTAGATTAAAAATATGTTTTGTGACACAGAGAAAATCATTTTTTCGAAGTAAAAGCAAAACATTTATACTATCAAAACCTAAACCTGCTTTCTCTGTGTGAATTTATTAAAGTTTTTTGCTTATTTTTATTTCAATACTAATACATATCATGCGTAACCATAAAAAGTGTTCTAATAATTGTTGTTTTGAAAATATTTACAATCACAGACCAAATACGCTTAACATTGTTTACAGTTTTAGTATATGTTAAAAGAAAACTGTTTTGGTAACTCAAAGAACTGTGCTTCTTAAATTTGATTTTGTTGATTTAAATATTCGAACATATTTATCTGATTTTTATTTTAAACTAACATAAAAATTTAGAGAAATATTTTTTTAAAGAAAATGTTTATCTATCGGCTAAAATGACTTTGAAGTTCCTGAAATTATTTTGAAACAAAACAATTATGAAAATAGAGAATTTAATATGGTTTTAATATTCAAATGGAATACCGAATCAGATCAAAAGATAGATGCCGTACGTTTTTGTCGGATCTTGGTATGACTACCAAAATTTATTTGAATGAATTTACAAAATCTCTAGTGTTTTTCAATCTGAAAGAAAATTTAAAATTATTAATTAAGTAAATTTGTAAAATTTAAATGATTGAATTGTAGAAGATATATGCGATAGTTGTCTGATACATTGCTATTTTTATGATATGAAACTTAGTAAATAATGTAAATCTATGATATTTAATTTTAAAAGAACTGTATTAAAAATGGTTAGCAAAAAAGTACTGTATAATTTGCAACATTTAATACAAATTCATATCTGGAAGTAACTCCTTGATTTTAAAATTTAAAAAAAAAATGGGCTGAAGTTTTGATTTTTTTTTGTGACAGGATTATATTTCCCAAAACCATTGAACCTTTATTTTGAAAAATGTTTTTCAGAATTTCTTGTGGTCAGTAATTTCATGTATTTAACAATTATTCCACCTCCATTTTTAAATAACCTTTTGAACTTATTTACCATTCAAAAACTATTAATTTATTAGCATGGAAGAATTATTAGCATAAAATAATTTACATAAATTGATATTCACGTCTGTGAATTTCCTATCAGTCAATTTCAATTTTTTGTTCTTTTAATTCTTAACGATTATTTTGAACATTTACTTTGTTAATTAACTTCATCTTGTTTCATTAATCACTTAAAATAATGTCATGGTATTCGATTCGTTCTTAAATTTGACATACATTTTAAAATGAAAAATACCGAGAGAATCGATGGTAACGAAAAGACAGACTTACTAGCCAAGAGAGGAACACTTGTGAACCACAAAACAACCACATTCTCTGTAGTCAGTTAAATAATATATTTTGGAGAAATTATTGGAAACTTAAATCTGACCTGGCAGAAAAATCAAAAGGCAAATCTTAGGCTAACATTCAAGATACTTGAAAAAGTTTTGCCTAAAGCCCCGTAAAGAGGTTGTAGCAAACTTCTGATTGTAAACAGACCATGATTGCATGGCACAGCATCTTAATAAAATATGCATCCCTCTATCTTGTATATGCCAGATTTGTAATTCGAATATCATGAATTCAGAGCATCTTCTTATATGCCCAGAACTAGATAAAAAAGTCTCAAGAACGTGGTGAGATAATCAAATTATACTGGAATGCCGGAGGTTTCACCAACCCGTTGTAAAGGCTACATCTTTTACGTTTCTTTTCTTGTTCAAATTTCTAAGTTTTTACTTTTGTTCCCATGTTAATTTTTCCTGGTTCTTACTTCAAATGTTTGTTCTTTTTTATTGTTTATCATTGTTCTTGTGTGATACTTGAGCTATTTTTTATGTTTGGATTGATCCATCCAATAAAGCGATATGTAACAACCTACCGAGAGATAAAACGTTCAATTTTAAATAAATGCAACTGCTGATCATAATCATTAAAAGAGAAGGGGTAAACCGTATGATATTTATAGTAGTAAGAAAATACTTTCAATTTAAATTATCCTGTTTAAGATATTGTAATAATTCGGATTATTGTAATCAGTTCGAGTAAAATTCTTTTTATTCATCATTATGCTTATCTCTCCCGCGAAATTAAATATAATCGGAAAATGATCGAATAGACACTGTTAAAAATATATTGAAATTTGAAAATGACTTTTAATATAACTTATATAAAGTTGATATTTTTTGAAATATTTTGATAGGCTTATCAGATTATGTCAAAATAAAGTAAATTTAAATACCAAGAAAAATACATATGCGTTAAAATCTTTTATATTCTTCAGAACATTTTCTCACGAAAAAATTATTTTCTCCATGGAAACTCTTAAATGACTAAAACAAAAATCCAATATATATATATATATATATATATATATATATATATATATATATTTAACTGTCTATAAGAATAAAAAAATATAAATGTTACCTACAAAGGAAAAACTGCCTTATGTTTTTGAAATAGAATTTTACAAAACTCTTTAAAAAACATACTATTTTCACAAAACCATTCTAGTGAAGAAAACTACTGTATTTTTTCAGATTTTTCAAAAATTAGTATTATAACATTTCATTTTTTAAAAAAAAGAAATCCAAGATTTTAAGGAATTTCTAATAATTATTTGATTAAAAACTCTTTAAAATCGTGATTTATTTTGTAAAAAAAAATATTTTTTGATTGCTATGGAAGTTTAAATTATAACTAAAATTCTACCGGGATTTCATAAATAAATCCTGTTTGCGTATTTTATGAAAAATTGTTGCTAAGATTTCCTAATTTGAGTAATTTAAAAAATTTTGTTAATCATTTTTAATAATAAATATTTAAATTAAATTAATTCTGACTAACATTAAACTTATTACAAATATATAATTCAAGTAATTATATATATTGAAAGATACTTTATACTTGTTTTTATTAAATATTTAAGTCAAAAAATTAATAGTAGAAAATCACGAATTGTTCTATTATATAATATTGTAGAGATAAAAATTTTAAATATTTTCTAAATCTAATCAAGTACGACAAAAAGCCGAAACATTAAAACACACGCACGTAAGTAAGAATAAGTTTATTCTTTCAATTTCTTATACGTTTCTATGCTGCTTATCTCTAGTACATAGAAACAACAAGAGCAGAAATCTGTTTTATGTTTCATCATCATCAAAAGTTAAAATAAGTATCAAAGCAGAAACTTTCAACAACCGTTAAGCTTTCAGCTGTCCAAACAGACTACGTTTTATTTTATGGTGGTAAACACACACACACACACATATGAGAATTATTAAAATATCTAAAAATAACGTACTTTGAAGTGAAGTTCTTTCACCTTTAGGGAAAAAAACTGTAGGTGAACTAGTCAAAATGTAAGTATGACATATAAATGTAATTTTTCTCATTTTTAACACTCTTTTATTAGCTTCGCCTGTATGTAACGGAATCTTTGAACTCCATTTTTACCCACTTTAAAAGGTCAGATTAATTCGAAATTTTGCACACTTGTCAAGGACCGATGACAATACAATAACTTAAAAATTTTGATTCATTGTCCTGATCAGGATCTTTAGGATTGACGATTTCCCATTTCCAGATTTGGCGACTAATTCCAGATCCCATTTTCATATTTGGCGACTAAAGGATTAAGTTTCAACCCTAAAGAGAAAACGCTCATGGTTATGACAAATACAACAGACAAAAAAGTGTTCATTTTGTGAAAAATGGAAGGGTGCGTCAGAAATTTCTTACCATTAACAATTGCCCAGTTTTTCTGAAAACCGAAATAAATAAATGATAGCTTAAGAAACTGAAAAAACACGCTTGTATTGTAGTTCTAACTAAGAAAATGAAAAATAAATTATACTTTAAAATCTAAAAAACATGTTTTTATAGTTAATCGAGCTAAAAAGTAAGAAAATATTTCTTAATATAAGAATAAAATGATTAACTAGAAAATTAATGTCATTGTGGTAAAAGAGTAAGGTGCTTTGTTCAACATTTTTACATTAACTCTGCATTTCGGAATAGAACTAGTAAGAAATTATAACAATTAATATCGAGCACCCCACTCTTTTACCACAATGACTAATTTTCTCGTCAATCATTGTATTCTTATATTAAGAATTATTTTTTACTTTTTTTTAGTTCTATTAGCTATAAAAGTGCATTTTTAATTTTTTTTAAACTACAATTTATTTTCGAAACTGTTTTTTTAAATAAGTTGCTTTCAAAAGATGTGTTTTATTGATTTTTTTTTGTTTTACATTTTCCTCGAAAAGCATTTACTATGTTTATCTTGGAAATTTTCAGTTTAATTGATAACGTACCTGGTTGTGGGAAACAAAGTTTAGTTGAAAAAGGTGCTTAATTTTTTTAAAAAAAATAATGTATTTTATTGCGCTTGTTATAAAACATTAACTTAATGTCCTTTACGTAAGAGTATAGAAATTTGAAAGTCAATAGAAATGCAAAACACGAATTGTTTTGATATCTTTTTTAAATCTGGGAGTAAATACTCTAAAAAATTTTAATCACCAGATATATAAAGAGTTTTTCTAAGTTTCAAATTGAGTATCATGTTTGTGATAAAGTTTAAAAAAGATATAATTTTTTTGTATTCTATTATTGTAGTAGACTGCTGTTCATGCAAGTGTAGCTTGCTTTTCCTGTTCCTTCATTATAAAATAAAATCTGCTGCAACAGAATCAAAGCACATTTATTATTTTGCAATATTACTGCTTAAACTTTCAAATTAGTTTATAAATATTGAAATCAAAATCTTTTTTTTTTTTAGTTTTTATAAAGTATACTTTCTTTGCAACTTTTGTAATTATTATGATGATTTAAATGTAATTGAAATCTACCCAAATTTTAATTTATTTTATGCTTTTAAAATTCTCAAAGAAAAATTTTGACTTTATTTTATATCAACATCAAAATCATTCAATTGTACTTTATGTTCATAAAACGCAGTTTGCTTTCATTTTGCCCTTTCTTTAATTCTATTTCCAAGAACAAGAATAGAAGACATTAATGCTTTTGGATTATATCAATGTTTCAAAAACGCTTAAAAATGGCTGAGTATTACATAAATAGATTTTCTACGCACTTACTTTTTTTTATCTTAAGCAATTCTTGCCTTAAACCAGAAGAATGGAAAGAAAAAAAGTATTCTTTCTTAAAACCTTGTTGTGTATTCATCCTCAAGGAAACTATTAAAAGAATAAATTGCCTTTTAAATCAAATGATTCTCAAGACAAAAATGTGACTTTTATGTTGTGTAAAATCGGTTTTATAGCATATAAAGGTTTAAAATGTTTTCCTCTGTTCTAAATTTCAGATTATGTAAATGGAATAAGATAAAAATGTGCCATTATCAATGTTCTGAGAAATAGTGGACCTTTAAGGGTTATTTTTAGAAGGCATTGAAAGATTTACTTAAAAAGGTAGTATATGTTCCAAGTAGTCTATGAAAAGGGCCAAAAAGAACCAGATTGCTTAAGATATTTTTACAATTGATACACAGCGATATTGTTTCGTCTATGCAGTCTGTAAAATAAATATTTAGTTGGTATATATATAAATAATTCTGTATAATTGTGTAAAAATATATTGGGGCCTGAGAAATATCCAAGATTCTTGATACTAAGATAAAAATAATGAAATAAATTATATGATATATGAATGATGTATATTAAATATATGATAAATTTACGCTAAAAGTAACGTGATAAAAAAACGAACAAAGATAAATATTCAAATAGAATTTATAATGCCATTGGCTGTCGATCATTTATTTATTGACTTTAGGCAAGTGTTACAAATTTATGTGCTCATAAATTTTGATTTAATTAATACTCATATGAAATATTAAAAAACTACTTATCACTCTCAATACCTAACTTAAAAAGCAGATTTAATGCAGAAATGTCTCTACATATGCTAAAACAAAAAGTTATGTACTCTTAAATTATGTTCTATCGTAACGTGAAATAAAATAATAAGTCCTTTTATATATACTCTACAAATTTTAAAGTTGTATGAAGTGATTTTAAAAGTGTCATAAAAAAAGGAAATACGAAAAAAAATTGCTTTTCCAAGGAATTCTTATTTTATAAAATAAAAAATTTCAAAAAGGTGGATTACATTTACTTAGTAATTCGTTAATTCATGTTGAAATCATGTAAAAATGGTTCGCGTAAATCAGAATTTGATGCATCTAAAAAAATTAAAACTTTTGCCCAAATTGGAAACAACTGCTCGTAATTCCAATTTATCTGAATAATATGTAGCATGTTTTTGCTCCAATTTAGTAGTTAGGCTGGGTTTTTTTTAAAAAGTAGCTTTGAAGACAAATTACCCATAAAAAATTCATTTAATAAATGATTGATGAGTGACACACTTTGTTATTTAATCAATGTCACTTGCATGCAGCATGTTAAGTAACCAAGAATCTATTTCTTATTTATTCTTTTTCGAACTTTTCAACAAAATAAAGCAAGAATACGGGCACCATCATATTTTCTTACCTTTCAAAACCGTTGTTGAAATGACTTTCCTGAACGATGCTTTATCAGAACTCTATTATTAACCTCTCAACCTTTTTCCATTGCTTAAGAAATGGAACAAATGTATTGGAATCTGTTCCAATTACGATTTCCTTAGATTTATTCGTAGATATATGTAAAAAAAATATTTAATTGTTTATCTAGATTTTAGAAAAAAAGCCCATTTATTTTAGATGTCTCATATATTTAAGTCAATTACCGTTTAGATGGTTGTATAATAGCAATTAAATTCATACAATATGCATCGGTAAATCGAATTGGGCAAGGAATGACTGTTCTGAAATCTTTGATTTCATTTTTATAATCATTTGCATCAATTTTAAATTTATATATCTAGTATTTAAATAAGTTTGTTTCAGAACATTTTAGAAGCATCTAAAAATATATTAATTTTATTTACGCTAGTAGCATTTAAAAGCTCTAAATTTTAAATAATAATTTTTATAAGAGATTTTTTATTAAATTCCATAAAACTTTGATATTTGTTAAATTTCAAAATGATCAATAATAGTTCATTTATTTTTCAATTTTTCTTCTGTTGATTTGAGAATTCATCACAATAAATGGAACATTTACTTCTGTAACGTTCAAGTAATTATTATTTCTTTTTGCTTTGTAAAAAAGTAAATAAAGCATGTAAATGCTACCACAATGAATTTTCTTTGAAGTGTGCAATTACATTTTTTTTCTTGAACAATAACAATAGTGAGCATATTTTAGATGCATAAAAAAGGCTTTCAAAGAAAAATAATTTGCTCTTGTCGCAAAACTCGAGAAGAAAAATAACACTTACCGGTGCAAAAAAGAAATTTCTTTTCATCGTTTTTAATGGACAGTTCCTTCTATTTCTTTTATTATTCATCATATCTTATTGCTCACTAAATCTTTTAACTTTTCAATCTTCATTAGTTTGAATTCTTCAACTCCCGCAACAACAAGGAAGCAACCAATTAACTTGTCTTCGAAGAACAAAGATCCAAATTGTCAAAGCAAAAAAGTTAAGTACTTTCCCCGTTCATTAAAAAATGATAGGAAAAAAGGCAAACATTTTCAAAAGGTATATGGCAGTAAATGATTATATTCTTTTGATATTATTTGCTATCGCAAAATATCACACAAAGCTTTAGGAAAGTTCGTTTTTACAAGATGAATTGCATTTCCCTATAGTGTGTGGGAATAAATTTCTTATTAAAAACACTGCTGGGGATTGTTAGATGTAAATTATTTACCATTCAGTCACGCGGAAACATTTTATGAACAATTAAATGTCGAATACGTAAGTCGTACCGCTTTGTTACGAGTGGGATTTTTATTGTATGCTTTTATCGATGTTTCACATTGGAAATGCTTACGAATTTCCTGTTGTATACTAAACGTATTTTAAACCAAAATAATGTCTATTAATTCTCGTAGGATAGTGAAACTGCTAAATGAATGAAATATTAATGAAAAAAGTGAATAAATGTTTCCAAATAATTTGTGGTTTATTGTGTGCTAATATATTTATACGTAACCATATTACAACTGTATTGAAACCTCAAATTAAGTTAGTGTTAAAAATTTATTTAAATTAAGAAGTAATGGATCGTATAAGCTATTGAAAAACCATACAAATTTTTAACGGAAATTTGTATTAATATATTCTTTATTACATTTTTTTCTCTAAAGTAGGAATATATTGCAGTGAGAAAAAACCTTAATTAAATCTTATGAAAGACAATATTTTGTGTATACATCTATAGTTTAGCCATTTTATTTATTTTTTTTTCAATCATTTACAAATGCTTATGTTATTATTATAAACGAATCGTGAAATTTATTTTTCTTAGAATTTGCAGCTCGCATTCAATTTAGAGAAACTTGTTGCAATTTTTGTCGTGAATAGAAATATTTTTAAAATTGAATGTATTATTAGAATGATATTTATTTTCATCTGCCAAATGAAAATGAATATTCTTGCTTGTTTGTGTGTGTGTGTGTGTGTGCTCTAAAATACATAAAAAATTTAACCTTCAAATCTGGAAGTGGATGAATTTTCATTACCATTTCTTATCTTTATTTTCCTTTAAAAGAGTAATGGAAAAATTAATGTTAAATTCAAAACGACTTAAAGTTGAGAGGTCTAAAAAATTTCTTATTAATTCTTATTAAAACGTAATTACATGCTGTATCAGTAAAAAGGCAATTACATTGGTATTAAATTAAAAAGCTGTTGGCTAAAAGCTGTTAGCTAAAAGCTGTTTTACTACAGCATTAATCTTTTTTATACAAATAACCTTGCATTTAATTAGTTATTTTTTTAAAAAGTCTTTTTTTACTAATTAATTTTTAAAATAGTGCTTTGAGTAAATAAAATTTGTGTTTCTGTAAGTATTTTCTTAGATTTTCGATGAAATGACACGTTGAATAAAATGTGTGATTAACAATCACAAAAATGATCAAGCACTTTTTTTAAAAAGAAAATCTCAATTACATTTAAAAATGTTTAAGAAATCTGATCGAATATTGATAAATTAATGTTAAAATATTGTAGTATTCTAAAAACGTAGTTTAACACAATAGTTTAATACGTTTAATTTACCTTTTAATATCATTATGCCTTGTATTTCGTTCAACTCAATTTCCATAGAATTTAAAGATTGCTATAACTTGTTAGTAGAGTTCTGGACTTATTACTGAGACTGTTGGAATCTCATTTTGCTGAAGACCTTCACGAATGGTAAATATGTTGAGTTTCAAGTTCTTGTATTAGTCTAGTGGAAGTTAGAAACAGTGAAATGCAAACTCAAGTATCATCTTTTTTTTAACCATGTTTCAAGGAATTAAATTGCGAAATCGTGTCCAGCATAATTTGTGTTGTTTATAACGCGAGGTTCATAAATAGCCAATGCATAAAAATTAGTGAGCTATATATTTTAAATTCACTGGTCTTTTCTCTTAAAATGTCATTTATGTATTTTATAAATCTGCACATGTGAAATTATACTCCTAAATTACTATCAATTAATTTACATCAAAACTGAAAATTAATGGATTGACACTTTTTGTTCAGTTAAAAAATATCCATTGCAATTTGACTTCACTTTTACAATAAAATTACAATAAAATTATTCATAAGGAATTATATTTATTTAATATTTGAAATACACGTTTATGCATTCATATTTATTTAGTTTTATAATATTGAATTAATTAGTTGTTCAATATGTTAATTTTATATACAATCGCGTTATTTATATATTAAAACTTTTTAAAAAAAACTACTTATATGCTATATTCTTAGTATTATATACTTCAGAGAGAATATATAATATAAATATAACTTATATCTCAAGTAGTAGTAGTAGTATATGTATACTCTTTTCACATATATTCCTAGACGATATGAAAAAGGCTGGGAACATTTATAATCTTTTTTAAAGAATAATCTATAGATGGGTTGACTGTTTGGAAGTGTCTTACCGGAACCGTTGTGTTAACTATTGACATTTCAGACATGTGATTGCATCTAGTATTTCCAGCTGTCTTATCATAGCAAAGTAGTTGACGTGTCTTTTCGATTCCGCAACTATGCCGATTGCATAAATTTTGCAATTGATTCAGGAAAAACACATTAGCAATACACTTGGTAAATTTTATTAAGTATCTTTCGTAAAAGGTAAATGTCACATTGAAATTTTATCATTTCTTTTTTTTATCAAGAAACGATGGAATAGTTTATCAAGAACGGTTTCATAGAAAGTCGTCATTAATTATATAATTAGTATGCTTTTATGCATCAAATATACAAGAAAGTTTCTATTCTTTCTTTCTCGTTCCTTCACGGGCTATGACTGAGGTTGAAATTAAATTTATAGCTATATTAATTACTTATTTTTTAATTATCATTCCTAAAGATAAATTTTTAAGCATAAATAATTCTGACTAATTTTTGTCAGCTTAATTAGCTATTTATTACATAAGTTATTGGTTTAAATAATACACACACAACCAAATTTCGTAAAATTACACCCATCTTTCACATGCATTATTGATTAATTCTGCTCACACCTAGAAGTCAACGGTAAAGTGTCCTCAAATCGACCTCCAGTCTCGAACGCATATTTTTGGCCTCAAGTTCAAGGTCGAAATTTTTCTATTTCCTTGCCTCAGAAAGTATTTTCGAATTCCAATGTTAGAGGGGGAGACCTCTATTTCTTTTTTAACCTAAGGCAGGTGCAAGCAGCGTGCTTAGCAATCACCACAGAATTTTTTTTACTTGTGAAGATTAAGTACTCTTGAAGCCGTGGATAAATGATTTCTTGCTTGCAGCTAATAGCTTTGGATTAGCTTCAAATAATCATTTCCGTAACTAATTATTCTGTAATTACAACTTGTTCAGGGTATTATTAAATAATGGTTTTTATAAAATATTCTGTGGAAGGAGGAATATCCATTTTGCGTGTTTGAAAAATGTCAAAAATTCAATTGAAAGCTTATTTTTTAAAAATAAAATTGTGTACAATAAGACCTCTAACTTACCAAATTGGTGAAGCTGGTTGATAACCTCGTAAGTCGAGTATAATTTCACATACAAATTATTTTTAGTTGCGCCTGGAAACAGAAAAAATAACACTTTAGAAAAAAAAAATGATTAATAAAATCTCAGATAGCACAAATACAAAATCGCAAACCGAAGTTTTGATGTAGAAAGTGTCATAAATTCTAACAAAAAGTAGTCTGCCCGTCGGCTGAAAGTTTTTTTTTTAATTCCTTGTTTTGTTGAAAAAATACGAGTACACTCTTCGTTAGAATCTATACTTTTTAAAATTTATAATTTTTTTACAACAAAACTGAGGCCTTCTGTCAAATTCCCATCTATCATTCGATCTTCTCATTGAAATAGGTCTAAAGACTCAAGTCCATGCATTTCTATGCGCTCATCAATTGCCAGTTCCTGATTGTGTGAATCCAGGAGCTCTTAATTATATTATGGTAAAAAATAAATTTTTATGGCTAAGTGTCGATTCCGTGCTATATGTCCGAACATATGCATTAGCTAAACAGGAAGTAGGTAATGAGTAATCGACTTGCGTAGCACTCAAACAAAAGATGAATGGACGAAATTTGAAAATCACGTAACTCAGGGCTTTTTCAAGTCGGTTTTTTTTCTGTACTGAAATAAAAATATTGCATATATGCTTATTATGTAACTAGGCTCATATGTATTTGATTTTAGATTTTTCTTTCTAAAAACTATTCTTGATATTTGAATTTTGCATCGAACACGCTTTTTAATTATATAATATAATTAAATATAATTTTTACATATATAATTATAACTGCCTTTTGCTTTCTGAAAATTACAGACATTCTAATTAAACAAATTGCAATTCTAAGCAAATAGTACACAAAACGAAAACGTATAATGTAAAAACGATTTCTTTGTTTGTTATTACAGGAATACAGTCGAACATATTTTCACTTACATTTCCCCCCTTTAAATTTAGTTAATAGTCGATTTAAAGTATGAGAAAAAAATATTTTTATAATATATATATAAACAAACTATAAACTCAGTGGCGCCAGTATACGTGACCATTGGGCGCTGAGGTGCATGAGCAGATATCCCGATCAGGTGGTCAGTCTGAAATATATATATAAATATATATATATATATATATATATAAAAGAAAATGCATCTGTATAGTTAAAGAATTCTGGAAATGAATGCATGTTTTCTTTATAAATATAAATATTTTTCAAAAAAGAATTTCTTATTGATATATTAAGCATCGTAAAATACTCAATATATCAAGAAAATCATAATAATTTCCCCGATAAAAATCACGACAAAAACCTTTTTCCTATATTGCCATCCAAATGTTCCTTTATAAGTGGTTTGACTTAAATCTAACCATCTGTTCTACTTTTATAGTAGTAGTTCACAAAACCATTTCTCGAAATATTCCTTTAAGATGTCTTAAAAAATGATGCATTAAGCAGTGTATCGATACTCCATGATCATTTAATGACGATTTAACTCAGAAAATACCGATAGATATTTTTTGCAAACGGTGCCGTTCTATATTTCTAACAGTTTCTGTTCATTGTATATTTTAAATCTGAATAAACAAACTAAAATAATATATTTATACTTAAAAAAAATCGAAAAATTCATTATTAGATTTTCGAAAATGACACTATCATACGCACACACCAAGTCTAAAATTACTTTCAAAATGAGCTTTTTCATAATTTCCATTTAGATCTTTTTTTTTCCTGTCCCGTCAGGTGATGAACTTGGTTTATTGTCATTTATATAAATTGAACTTGATAAAGAATAAATATTTGAACTTTTTTATATATACGAGGCCATGTAAATTGCTCTCTTGTATATCTATTTCGAGATATCAAGCCTATTCGAATAAAATGATCGAACTATATTATTACTCTAATATTCTATTTATTTAATACACTTATTTCAGAAGGGATCTCAAGCTAATAACTGTTGAATGATCTTACATTTGTTTTCTTTTCTTTTTTCTATTTATTAACATTTTATGTGCACATGATTTTTATTTAAATCTATGTAATAGCTCTTTCATTTCTATTATGTGGTACTGCATGTTTTTTACTTTAATAGTTATTGTTTATTGTTTAATTTAGCAATTTATAAGATTAACTTTTAAAAAGAGATAAAATTTTTCCAAATATGTTTTTAAAAACCTAGATATTTTTTAAAATTGAAATTAATTGATCTTTCTGGTGGTCTTTCAGACAACTTGTGTATTTATTTCAAAGTTATCTTTTATGCTTACCGAATTATATTTTTAAGAATTTCATACAGTTAGTTGATAAGAAGTTTATAAATTTTATACTTCTAAAATGAGAAATATATTAGTTCATCTTACAAAAAAGAGAAGAAGTTAGTATTTAGTTTATTTTAATATATTCTGAATGTGTTTATTAGCACTAGAAAGACTAAAACTTAGTATGTACCTATATTGCCCAATAGCAGTCAAAATGACTGCATTGTGAAAAAATAACTAATGCGTAAAAAAATTTATTTAAATTAATTTTTAATATTTTTAAAATGATATTTACTATCATAAAACAAGTTATTAATAAATATTAACAATAAAAAATTTACTTCACTTGAAAAAAAATATATTTTAAAAAATTCTAAGAAGTTGTGTCATTATATACATAATTGTTTTTCTGATTGAAATTAAAAAGCAGTCAAAATGATTTCTTTGGGCAATCTAGTGTTAATATATGTTTTTATGAAATGAAATAATATTGTATTAATGAGATGTATAATAATGTATTTATTAATGATGTATAATTAATATATATGCCTTATAATTAATTGCAATTCTGCAAAGTGTTTATAGCTTATGTTTTTAGTATTAAAAGTTTCGTAAAATATTTTTACCACTGTCACAATTGCAATATACTATTTCAAAAGTTACTGAATTTCCTCCAATTTAAAACAGTAATCATTATTTCATCGCTAATTTCATTTCGGCATTTATTTCATTTAACTCATCAAATTTATTACACGTAATTCTAATGCTAAAGGGTCATTGAACTGATAATTAAATTGCTTACTGTAGCAAGTAGCGGCTTAGTTTAATTATACTGCGGCAAGAAAACACACTAATGGTGTATTATTATTCAATCAAAATAATTTTCCTAAGTTAATTAATTTTTATGACATAATCTATGGCGAATGTTTCCTTAAGTTCTTCCGACGTTTCTCACACTCATATAAATTTTCCTTTTTCAAAATGTTTTTCATTTCATTATTTTTACACGATTACAATTATTTTCGAAAAAAGTATTTACTTCTTAAAAATTTAGAAATTGAGCTCACACATTTTTTTACGTGATTATTTGTAATTTTTATATTTCTAACATAGATAGTTTTATATACTTAATTACTTAATATCACATTTCACTGCATGAAGTTCAATTAAGCATGCAAAAAATTACATTTGTAACAAAGATAAAAATTTAACTATTGATGAGCCCCAATTCCATTGAAACGTGAAATATGCATCCGTTGTTAAAACTGTTTCACAGTATGAAAAGAAATCTCTCAAATTTATTGGATGCTCTTCGTTGCAAAATCATTGTTACAGCGCGAGTGAGTTTTGATTTTACTAATTACTGCTGATCTTACAAAGTATCTTTATATCTTATGTGGACTATTCAACTACAAATTATGCAACCACTTCAGCTATATATCATGTAACCTTTTATCAGTTATGCATTAAATAATCTATTCAGTTATATATGATGCAACCTCTTATGCTATTTAATAGGTAACATTTTCAGGTACTGATCAAGTAGTCTCTGTAGCAATGTATTAAGTAATGTTTTCAGCCATGTTTTAAGTGACCTTTTCAGCTGCATATTACTTAACTTCAGCTATTTATTTCGTAGCAATTTCAGTTATACATTTTTGTAGCTTCTTCAACTACAGTAAAATCCAGTGTTATGATGCACTTTTTCATCATAAAAAATAAGATCAAAATTTACGGATGTGCAGAATAAGACGGGTATAAAAAATATAATTGCTTTAAAAATAAAAAGAGATTAGCATAAAGAAAGAAATGACATACTCTATGAATCTTGCAGTTCTAGAAATATACTATTCTTTCAAAAGCCAGGATAAAACTTCGAATAAATGACTTCAAAAACATAAGAGCATTGCACATTTCAGGTTTCTTCGTAAAAAAGAGGGTGCGCGTTATACACCGAATATACCCAAAAATTTAAATATGTTGCTTGATAGTAAATGTTCTACGCCAGTGCTTATTATGCGCTGAATTTTTGGGTATGTATCATGAAGTTCTTGCAGCAATATACACCAACATATACGAGTCCAGTAATATAATCAATCAGCACCAATCTTATACAATTGTTTTCAAAATACTATTATTACTGTAAAATCCGACGTATAGCGCGCACTTTTAACACAAAAAATAAAATCGAAACTTAAGGGTGCGCGTTATACGCCGAGTATAAAAACGATAGTTTGAAAAATAACAAAAGAGATAACGGAAAAAAAATGTTTTACTTCATAATGTATCGGAATGCCGTTTATTTAAAAAGAAATGATTTGTCTTATGATCTAAAAGAGTTGTAGTTCCAGATGAAAACTATCCTTTCAAAAATCTGGGATTATACCTCGAATAAATGACTTCAAAACATAAGATCCATGTATACTAATATTTCAGATTTCTTCGTAAAAAAGGGGATGTGGTTATATGGCAAATATACCTAAAAGTTTAAAAAATCAGCCTGCAAGTATAGGTGCCGTTATACGCTGGATTTTACGATATTTGTTATTATAAAAATTGTAAAATAATGGCAACGAGAGGCACATAAAGTTGATTCATTAATCGCTGTAAGACTTGTTAAAACACTTCAGCAATATTTTTTTTAATTTAAAAGAAATTATGTATATATATATATATTGTGTTTGCTTTTTTTAAGATTGCGATAGACAACCAATCTTAGTTCAAGTAATCACCTTTGCATTTACACGTTTATTTTTCTACCACATGAAAAGAAAATTTGAAATGCCTTATTCTTTCTGCGATATCTTAATTTAACAAGCACCCCAATCGGTGTGTTGATTTAACTATTCAACTTCGCAATTAAAAAGTCCCCACAATTTTCACCGTTTAGGAATCTCTCATTATCATTAGTTTTTATTGAATGATTGGGAAGAGAAAGATTTTCCAACTTCGTCTGTGCTAAATGTTTTCATTCAGTCTAATAACGAAAATAATTATTTGAAGTACTCCATTCATAAAGCAGAGCAGACATCACTTTTTTTCTTCCCTGCTGAGACAACAAATGTATTCCCGAAGAAAAAAACTTTTGATTTTGCTTCTTCATTTTTTCAGGGAATATTGTTTGTATTTGCTATTCAGTTCATGACTGTGTTCTTTCATCTTATTTTTATTTTATGCTAATTTTAACGAGCAGAATAGTAATTAAATGTGGTGAAATTGTAATAATTTATTATATTACTTAAAACTGGAAACTAATAAATTGCTGAACAACAGTGCAAGGACAAGGAGGAGCTTGTTTCTTGAACTAAAAGTCTGTTAAATGGGATTTTTGAAGTATGTATGCCAGAAGGTTAATTTAAATCAAATAATTTAGTATGCTTGAAAAAAGTGATATTTTTGCAATAATTTCAAGGAATGATGAAAAAGCAATTACTTACTGTTTAACGTACTTTTTAAAAATTTTATCTTTAAGTATTAAACAGCTGCAAAAAATTTTAATATGCTGTATATCACACACGTCCAGTTTTCATTTTTCTTCAAAATTCAACGGTTCCTTATTAATTTTGTTTACAATGCTTGCAAATCCTTTAATGTCACAAAGGTTGTTTTCCCGGATGTATTAACTCTCCGAAACTCTCTCTCTATTTATTTAACATGAAAAGCCATTTCTCAAACTATCTTTACTATAAAGTTTATAATCTGAGTTTTTAGCTTATTCTATTTTAAAACTTTATTAGAACCCGTAATCATTTATTTATCGGTTTTAATTTATGGTCAGGTTTAATCCCTCTAAAGAAATGCGAAAATTAATGGTCACAGATTTTCGGACAATGGTGAAATTAAGAAATTATACACACACACCAGAGCGTGTACCTAACTTTCTAAATTCCACACCTTTTTTAAAATTCCGCAACAGATCTTAGAACTCAATTACTTTTAATGTGTAGCAACTTCAATTATTTCGTACTAGGGATCGTTTGTGGAATGATAGGGATACTTCGAATCTACGAAAAGATTTCCAAAATCTCCACTCTCAATCATGATCTCAGTTCGCGCTAATTCTTTGGTATTATTCAGAAAATGATTATTTGTTAGTTTTATTTTGGCTGATTGGATATATATATATATATGTATAAAAAAACTATCAATCCAAAATTGCTATCATAACAGATGACTAAATAAAAATTGAAAAAACATTATATAGCTTTGACGAGACATTTATTTTAATTCAGCATTTAAAAAAATTGAAATTCTTTTATATAATGATTTATTTGTTGCAAGTTTTACATCAATATTTTTCAACAGAAAATCTCAATAGAATTTTGTCATTAACTAAATTAAACTTGATCGTTCAATGTGTTGGTTTTAATTTCTTTCGCCAGGTTTTTCCCTTAATATCACCCTTAAATCGAATGAAAATCTACGGGGGATTTAGATAAAATGTAAACTAATCTTTGGAACATTAGCTTAAAAACCTTCTTTTTGTTCCAGAACGATAATTTTTTTCTATGTAAATAAAATACTATAGTTAAAGCAAATACAACAGTGGAATCCTGTTTCCACCTGATATATTTTCTCATCAGATTACAGAATCATTCTTTGTATCATTTTAAAATCTCTTGAAAATTACTTTCGTATTTTAATATCTTATTTCTATTACCTACATTGATAACATTTCTTACAACTTAGAACCGTGTCTAAGAGGCTATTAACATCAATTTAATACCCATCCTTTATCTGCTTGAAACACCTGATGTCCTTAAAGTAATACATTATTCAGTTTCTAAATCCATCTTCTTTGATAATTTCTTACACCTGATAAGATACATCTAGTTTGTGAAAGAGAGAAAAAGGATTTCACTTTTCTCTCGCTAGTTATAATAGTATTAATATTATCTCGATTCCTGTTTGAAAGATAACTAATACGCCGTAAGAAATCTGCAAAATCGAGGTTAGCAGAATGAGTATCAGTGTAGCTTTTGCTTTTTTAAAACAATTTCAGAATAAATTGTTCATATGGAAGAAATGATTGCAAGATTGAACTGGTAATGGGTAAATAACAAAATAAGAAAACGCACAGTGTGTTCTATGTATGATTGATTTTAAAATTATTAATGGATTTAAAAGAAAAAGACTTTTTGCTGCTGTTTAAACGTTACATAAATTTTTTCTTTTATTACTTATTTGAACCTAATACGCTGCGTAATATTTTTCCTGCGATTTAATTTGGTTTATTTCACGTTTGTACAAAAATAATTATATTTTGCAGTTTTCGTGTGGCAGGTTGATAATTACTTTGTAACTTTATGCAAAAAACTCTCAGAGTAATTCGAGGCAGTTGTATTATTATAGTTATGTCTAAACTTTTTGAAATAGATAGAAATGTGTTTTTGCGTATTAATGTCGAATTACCGTAAAATCCGGCGTATAGTGCTCACTTTTAACACAAAAAATGAGATCGAAATTTACGAGCGCGCGTTATACGTCAAGTACAAAAAAAAAGGGATGCTTTCAAAAAACAAAACAAAAAAGAGATGAAGGCATAAAAAAATACCTAGTCTTCTATATAGATCGAAATACAGTTCATTTAAAAGAAATAGCACACATAATGAAATTAAAAGGTTAGAGTTCAAGAAGCAAATATTTTTTTTCAAAATCTTGATATAATTCTCTAATAAATGACTTCAAAACATAAGAGCATTGCACACGTATATTTCAGATATTTTCGTAAAAAAAAAGGGGGGGGGGTTGCGCATGATATGGCAAAGCACCTAAAATTTTGAAAAGGCAGTTTGAAGTATAGATGCGCGTTATAGACTTAAATATTCGGTACATAAATAGAATCGATAAAAAGTTAAATAAACACAAAACGAAACATTGTGTATTGGACATATTACATAAGATTGGATTTAATATTACGAATTGAATTATAATGCAAGAAGAATATAATGATTATAAAAATTTAATAAAACAGATCGTATTAGAAAATATCCGAGTTTTTTTTTTTTCCTGTTCGTATTTATGCATAGTATGAATTAGAATTTCCTCTCTTTTATTTTTGTCTTATTTATTTAAAATTCACATTAATGTTATTATATTATTTATACAAATGACTTTTAATGGTATCTTGGGGCGTTATTTAATGTGTCCAGGGTTATTGGTTAAAGGCCAAAAAAAGCTGATAGTCTGATTTACACAAAATTACTATTTAATTAATTTCAGAAACATTAAAATATTTACACACAAATATATTAGAGTACCATATAACCTTTTTGGTGGTTATTTCCCTTACATTTTACAGAGAGACCACACGCATAACTACTGCTAAGTTCCACTCACACTCTTTATAATTCAAATTCCTACATTTATGTTTCTGAAAGTTTATCAATAAACATATTTTTACTTACTTTTTGCAAATAAATGCAACCGAAATTTTATGTTGAATAATTTATGAATATAATCTAAAAAAATCATAAGAAATGCATAGTTATATTGCATGTTTCAAATAGATATCAGTTACAAAATGTGCATAAAATTATTCTAACAACAAACAATTTTATTGGGAAAAAAACAAGCAAAATTTTTTGAAATTTTCGGACAATTTCTTAAATGTTTTCTTTTTTGCTATTCTATTCCATTATAAGGCAGTATTGTTAGCAATGCTTTGAAATGTTTCTATTATAATGATTATACCTATTAAACATAAAGGCTGATAATCTTTAAGGCAATCAAATTGATTTCAATAGCTTAAAGGAATGGCAATTCAATTACTTACTAGCCATCCCTCCACACAAAAACAAGAAGAAAAAAGGATACATAAAAATAATCTTTCCGCTCTTTGATGAGATTTTAATCGGTTCCTTTCATTTCTTAATAAAAAGAATTTCTTCTGTACTAATGTGCGAAAAGTTTGAGGAACTAATTATGTGCACCTGGTGCCTTCATTTTTTCCATATCGTTCCACACGTTCCCCAGTCATAGCATTTTCATTCATAATTGCCTGGTAATTTTCTCAAGGACTGTACGGTATCTCTTCGAGAATCTTGCGAGTAAGAATGTAATGCTTTGAAATCGCTCCTCTTGTGTGAAATGTATATCCATCATTGCTATGTATATGTCAGATTGTTTGATTAGGATAAGTTGTTTTTAAAATTAATATCAGGTTGTTCCAAAATGGTTATGGATTTCTGAAGGAGTTAAAGGTTCATTCATATGTCAATTTCTTAATAAATTGTTATTTTATGTAGTGTGTGCCCAGTTAAATTCACGCTGAGAAATGAATAATTATATGTTGGCATGAGGTAGATTGTTGACATGTCAAATAAATTATGAGTAGGGAGTATTTTTTCAAAGAAATATTAACGCATTTAACCTATATGTATGAATTTAAATTGTAATATGAATACCACAGCTTCGCAAATTAAAAACAATGGAAAATCAAATTGAACATTTTTGTATTATAAATATAATAATTTCATATATAATTTATCAAAAGACTTCGTAAAATTTATGAGCTTGGTTTTTTTTAGCATTATTTATCTTTTAAGTCCATTTCGAATTCTACTTAACATCTCGGTTTAATCCTTTGAACATAAAAGATTTAATATATTTCTCACAAAAAAAATTTTTTTTAACAAGTTATTACAAGTATTTTTCTCTTATCTGATTACTGAAGTGTAATTATAGTTTGTAGATTCTGAAGAAAATATTTTTCCAGAAGATGAAAGCAAATTATTTGGATTATGTGAATTTTTTATAAATTAGATCTTCAGAAAATATATTAATAATTATGTAAAGGAAAATTTTGTCATCTATTATTTAAAAAAAACACTTAAATATGTTTTTTTAAATTTATTCGCAAGGAACTTTAATTTATATTAATTCGTTGCACAAATAAAAGGTTTAAAAGGACTATATATAGCGAATTTATGCAATGAATCTTTTTATTAATAACTAAAACACTTGATGTTTGGTTGCCCGAAGTATATGCTTTTGGGGATAAAAACATTTGGGGAATTTTTGTTGATCATTTCATATTATTTTCGTTGCAAATCATTTAAGAATTTGAATCTCCTCTTTTTTTTTTTTTTTTTTTTTTTTTGTTAAAGCTGGTATGTGAAGATAACCCTTTTACTGGGCAAATATTTCTTCCTTTTATATCTTAATAGAATTTATTCTTAAATATTTAGTTTATGGAAATAGTATCCCTTATTGGTGGAACTTTTCTTAAGATAATTAATTACGAGAAAAAATTGAAGTTATTTACTCAGTTAAATTTTTGCTCAACAGATTTGAGCAAAAATTTAACTGAGCTAATCAACTAATTTAATTGAAACTGTATAATGGTTGTCTAGAACCTGAAGACCGTAAAAAAAATACAAAAAATCATTATTTTTTAAATCAATTCCTTTAAAATAAAGAAATAAATTTCTAAGATCATAATACACGTACTTATTTCAATCGTGGAATATTTAATTAAAAATATACTCTTTGTATCAAGTACTTTTATTTGAGGATATTTTTTTGCTTATTTTACCTTTATTCAAATTTATTTCATTTACAAGCTCTCATTTATCAAAATATACTTCCATGAACTCAATTTTAATTAAGACGGATTTTATTTTCAAATCCTTCGGTTATTCGTGTTAAGGACACTAGAAACATGTAATCACACCATACTTAAGAGCTGACATTTCGATTCTCAGGTGAACAAAATCACCTAAATCCAAAACAATACTTTTTAAGAAATGCCTAGGGTCATTCCCAAATAAGGGCCTGGCAGTCCGGTTTAACTTTGGCAACAAGTAAAACATCTTCTCCTTCCTTAATGTTTTGTAAAGTAATAACAGAGAAAAAAAAAAGAGTCAAGATACATTGAGACAGGTGAAATTCTGTTTCCGCATCCTGATTCTTGCGCAATTTATTGTTTGTCTGCTTGGACTTCAAACTGCGTAGGACGATGTCGAACGGTATTTTAACGACTATTCTGAATTGTCTAGCATTGCTTGTCTGTACCCGTTCCAATTATGACAACTACCCTTTGGTGTATTAATTATAACCCTCTTGCAATTTAAAACTAAATGATCATTGTTAGGGAAAACGTTATTTCATCACACTAATTGGATATTTCTAAAAGGCGCACCTATTTTGCATTGTGCTTGCATTTTCTCAGTCGCAATACCAATATATAACCCTGTTTGCAATTATACCAAGAACTTTTTTCATTTAGTATTACGAAAAATAACACATATGTATGCGGTTTGCTATTGTTTTTTTATCGTTTCATATAGTTTGATTTTATATCGTTCTGTCAATTCTATTTCTTCCAATTAATCATTTACCGGTTACTTGTGTCACAAACGTATATCTCAGTTATAAGTTGGAGTTCTGATTCCTCTAACGATCTATAGGGGCTGAGCTTCAAAGCTCTCACACGGTACTGAGAAAGTTAAAAAGAGTGATCATACAGGTGCCCATCTTTATAATTTGTTTATGGTTCCAAAATTGCGAGGTTCATCGCCATTTTCATGTTGTTCAAGTCTGATGTTAATGACAACAGAATATTTTCTTTCTGATCTTGTTCAAGTTAAAAACAGAAGTGTGTAGCATTTAATAATTTTCAAAGCGTAACACTGTCTTCAGAAGTAGACAAGAATAGAAATTCTGGAGAAATCATCATTGAGATTTATGGGGAGATTTAATGGTAATATAGGTAGTATGTAGCCTGACCGGAATTTAAATTAGAATACATCAGGTCTGCATTTAGGACTTCATAAACTAAGTTAGAAATAATATATTTATTTCCTATTTTTTTAAGTTTATATTGTTCATACAATTTGAGTTTTATTATTGCTATATTTCGTAAGCTGATAGTTTGCAACGCGACGCTGTTTAAATAAAAATAACTATTTAGTCTTCCTGTAAGTTTTCACCTCTTTCCCTAGGAGTTGTTCTTATGTTTTATTTCAAGTCTCATATCTGTTTCAGTAAAAAGCTATCATAAAAATTAAGAAATACTGAAATTTTTGTGGTTTTTATATACATAAAATTTGATATTGAGCCATAAAATTTGATATAGATCTCCTCCCTTTAAGTGTATTATCCTACTTTAATTTAAATTCTTTCTTTTTAGAATTTATACTTGAAGATGAATGGAAAGTTTTTTAAAAAGCAAAACAATAAAACTTGTATTAGACATTATCGTAAGGAATTTCACAATTTTTAATTTTCCTAATTATAGTGTGCAAAATATTAAATTGTTACTTTTAAATAAGGAACTGAAAGGTAAAAATATTTTAAGGACTACTATATTTTTCAATTTTGTACGAACCATTCAAATACTTTCCATTTGTATTAATTTATAATTCCTAATTACTAATGAGGAGAATTGTTAATAACTTATTTAACATAATACATAGTATATAATTACACAGTAATTTTAAGCATTTTTTCTCAATGATTTTTCTTCATAAATTTTAAGTATGTTTTTTTTATTCAAGATTGTTATGTAAAACTTCTAAATGTCCTTGTGTTTAACAAAATGAACAAACCAATAAAATAATTTTTTTCATATTCATGTAAATAATCGTTCTTTTGATTTTCTTTTTACTTAAAGGTAAATGGAAAGAAGTTAAGAATTAAAAAAAAACCATTTTAACAAGATGGTACTTTTTAAACATTTTATTTTAGATTACGTTTCTACGCACTTCATTACAATAGCGTAATTTGGGCTTCAACAATAATTATGCTGTTTTTCGATTTTGAAATACCGCAACATACTTTCAAGCTTTCACAGATTCTAGTAAATTTCTTTAAATCTCTAGAAAACATGTTCTTAAAGATGTCGAGGATTACAAAAGCCGGATGTGGTTTGCTGAATTTATCCTTCTTACAGTATGACATAATCTCTGATTAACTCTTATTTTTATTGTCATGGTCTGATTTTGAAGGTGGAAAAATCTGTCCTTGAAATATTAGAAGAATAAGGCGTTTCAATGAAAGTCAAATTTAGAATTTGTCTCGCTGTATATCACTTAAAGTTCTAAGAAACCAACGGATTATTTATACTATTCATGTGTTAGGTAAAACCCAAAACATAAATTGTAATAGCATTGTGTTAAAATATTACTTGGTAGGCCGATTTGGTATACGTATTTAAGATTACAATGTGATTTTAATAATTATAGTTAAAACTGAAAATGGTTTTGTAAATTTTCGAAATCGTTTTAATTTACTGTGTGTATATATATATTTATAACAAAAAATTTTCTGTGAAAAAAGTAATTGTTCTTATATTCAAAGAACAATGCACTTTGAGAAACCATTACATTATCAATTACTATTTAACTAAGGGACGTATTTAATGCAAGGTAATCCTTGAAAATATTAAATAATTTTAAAAATAAAAGTTATTTTTATCCTACAATTTCCTGACAAAAAGAAGCACATAAAATAGAATCAAACAAAAACACGTATGAATATTACACTTGTGATCAAATAGCCGTACAGCATACATATATAAAATAGAACTATTGCGTACTAATTATTCTCTCTAGATAACTATTCAAGTTCTATTTTTAGTATCAAACAAATATATACAGTTTTTGTTATAATTCAAAATATGTTTAGTAAATTACCGTTATTTCTTTTCTATTGTCTTTATATATTTCTTCACAACTCATTTTTGACTGTTGCTTCGTGTAGTTCTGTTCCCTAATTTTATTTTTAATGGTCAAATTATTTTGAATCTTCATATGTATTATTCCATCACTCAAAAGTGTCACAGATTGAAATACGTTCTAAATTATTCTTTTTTTAAGAATATATTAATTTTTTGAATGAAGTCATAGAAATTCATATTTCAAAATTTTATATATTTTTTAAAAATTCACAAAATATATATGTAGACATATTTTGATTAAGATTACAATTCAACCAAGGATTTTATTAGAATTTGACCTTTTCAATCGTAATTTCATTAATTTCTTATGAAACTATTGATCATTTTCTTTTATTAAATTTAAATCATGCAAATGGTTTTGATTCTTAAAAATAAATAGAAAAATTGATGTATTAGACACTCAAAATAGAATGTTTCACAGAAACTTGTATTCATAAATCATTTGTCCTTCAACGCTTGATAAATTTTATTCACGAAACAAAACACTGGGTTTTGTCAGATGCACGCTAAAATATTTATTTTAAATATTTTTATGCATTTCCGTGCTTGATAGGGGGATATTTATTATAATATTAATAAATATGGATATTTATTTAAAGAATGATATTATAATTTCTAATGTTGTTGAATAACCATATGCAATCGTGATTATCAGAGCTCGGATTTTGATAGTATGTCTCCCTGAAACTGATGCGTTGCAGGGATTGCAACTTTGTACAGATATTATGATTCTATTGTCAAGTTGCAGAAGTTTCTATCTTTTGATAAGTTTTTGAGACTATTTTTAAACTTGATTTAATTTCGTTATATTTTTAAATGAAGAGCGTCAAAATAAATGAAGTTTAATATTTATATGTATTTTGTCAATTGCGTGTATTTTTCTTTGAATGGATTCTTTCGTGCATTATGACACTCAAAAGGGATTATAATACAATATGCAAAGGTTATTATTAATACAAATGTTTCTTTTTTTTAACATTTATTTTCAATCATTTTATTAGGATGTATTGGTCATTTTCACTCGTGTTTCACCATGTTTTACTTTTATAATTCAGTGTATTTGTTAGCTATAAAAATTTTACATAATTGTCTGAGTTACAATAATTGTAGAAATTCGCATGTACCTTAATAATAATGATTCTATTTGTACAGTATTGGTGGTTTTTAGTAAAAAGGTAATTTTTTTATGGCAGTTAATTATTTTTCCCCATTCTCTATATTTTTGAAGAAATTTTGCATAATTTTTCCCCATTCCAAACGTCCACAATTATTATTGTTGAAAAACGATTAGCTTATATTCATAAATATTTCCCTTAATATTTTTAACAAAATAAGATTAAACTAATTTTTCTCGAAGTTATTTATCAATCAGATGATATTTTGTTTTAAGGTATTAAATAGCATTTTATTACAAAATATGCAAATAATAATTTGCCTGTATTCCTTACAACAATTTTTATTGAGATTATAATACAATAATAATAAAACTCCAAGTTACTTTATTTTATATTTATTCTAAAAATCATTTTTACCTTTTTAAGGGAATATTAAAGAAATCCAGTAAGTGAAGGCAGAAGAAAAATTAAAAATATATTAAATTAAATAAATCCAGTATATTTCACATAATGTCATATTATCTTTTAAGAAACTTAATGCTGTACACAAAAATTCCTTGGACAAAAAAAAAGTAGCAATTTTCTTTTATTAAAGCCTTTTTCTTAATCTGTTCTACAGCATTTAGATATTTCTTAATTGAATGTAATAATATCGTTTGATTGTTTTAGATGGGGATAATACTTAATATTTTAGATACGGAATGTTTTAATTAAAGACAAAAATTCTGTTTTTAATTCAAATATACATCGTATATTTTAAATTTATTTTATGAAAAAGTTAAAACAGAAAAGGAAATCAATTTAATAAAATTAGAATCAAATTTAATCGAAGAATTGTGAATTAAAGAATATTTTATAAAGTGTGCATAAAAATGAGATTATATTTAGGTTTTATACCTGACATGATACAAAAAAAACTCATATGGAATGTGTTACTCTACCGAATAAAAATTGGTGTGTTCATGAATACAACATATAAGAAATAAAACAGAATCTATTTAATGTGTACTAAGTAAACAAAAAAGTGCTATTTTATTTGGATAAAAAGCTTTTTCTTATTTATCCTTCTATTTTAAACTCAGTTATAAAAAAATTAAAGATCCACTAAATCCGAGTTACTTGCACTTACGAATATTTTTGTTTCGTTGTTTTTTCCCATTATCATCTAAATGATCTCAAAAATAATCACTTTCTTATCGCTTTGAAATGTAATAATAATCATTTAATTTTTTTTTTCAACTTTCCATCTATTCATAGCTAACTCAACCAGCAAAAAATTCACAAAAATCATTTGCCGCGTTATTTCGAAATAAAAAAAGCTGCTTTTCAAATTTAATAACGGTTCTTTGAAGTTCAGTGGGCCAACTCACAGTCTACCTCTAAATAAAGAAAAAAAATAATAATAACTTGGAAATACGGACTCATGCCTCCGTGAATCCGAAAAGCGGTTTTAGAGCTTAGGCCGGAGCTGTCCGTAGGTGAATGCCCATGCTATCCGTTCAGAGTCAGTGTTCTGGAATAATTTCGTTTTGGAGGTTTCTTTTGTTTTGTTTTTATGGTTGCTGATGCATGCAATGCTGATGAAACAAAAAAGTGTGATTATAGGATGTAAATATACGTGTATTTGCATGTGATTATTTATTCCATTTGTTTTGCTTGTTTAGATTCTTCAATTACGGTTTTCTATGAAATTAGTAGATAAATACTCATAAAAACTTATGTGAAATATTTATTTCTAGGTGAGAAAAAATTAAGTCAGTTTTAATAATTTGAAAAAAAAACCTTATTCTCATCAATTATTACTATTTTAAAATATTAACATATATGTTGGATTATATACGGGCATGTTTGTTTTATCTATATAAGAGTAGAAATTGTATCTTCATCATTAAGTAATTAACTCGATTAAATTGAATGTACAAAACAATTTCTTCACGAAAATAATTTTAGTTCGGTTATTTTCGTTTATTATCATACCTGGGGCAACTTGTGCAACAGACTCTTTATAATCCCTACAAAAGGAACTTAAAATATAAAAGTAAACTTATATAAAAGTAATATTAAAGAATATAAACTATATATATATATATATATATATATATATATATATATAAAGAAATATAAAGGGATAAAGGAATGTGTTTTAATTTTTACATTTAATGAAAACAACTTTAAGGCTTCATTTGTTTTTGAATAATTTTAAGAAATTCAAGAAAAAAGAGAGCGAGAGAGAGATGGATTATTTTTTCTGAGTATTATATAAATATTTTTAAGCTATAAAATGTTGAGGAATTTTGTAGTTGTTCGAGAGACCAACTACAAAAGGGAGAACTTTAGAGAAGCTTCCAGACTTCTTTGGATGTATAGGTAGTAATTTCTTGCAATTATCATTCATTTAATTTCAATAAAAGCGTTAATCGTGCTTAAAAAAGAATATTTTAGGGTTTATATTCAAAATTAAAAACCTTTTGGTTTATGTTTATTGGTAGAAGAATATTTATGATTTCTTCCAAATTTCTTAGGTAAAGGTCCTTTTATGAAAAACTTTGAATAGTTTATTTTCTTTGGCATTAGTAGTTAATTTTAAAATGCTCTACTTATAGTATTTAAATTCTAAATTATTGAGCAATACCACTATCAGCAAAGAATCTTTTCAACAGTTTCATAAATTTATCTCATTGCAGGAATAATTAGCATTTTCTGAGTTAATACAAAACATAATTCATAACTTTTCTTTTGCAAAATATAAAATATCCAGAAACATTGTTAATAATTTATTTTAGGCAATTCTTTAAAATTCTGTTTTGAACACAAAATTAAAAAAGATAGTTTTTAAAAAGTTCTCGAGTATAATAACATTCAGTTCAGGTACTAATTAACCTTGCTGAAATTTACTACTGTTTAAAAAGAACATTTTTAAACGTCATTGAACCCACTCTCGTGGAATGAAAACTTATTACATACTCAATTCCATTGAGGCCACTCCTATGTATTGACAGGCATATTTTTGCGCAGTGAAATTGACAGGAACGTCCTACGTAATTGCAAAAGATACCACTTGTGCTGCACTTTGGTATTGAAAGTTCAGAGGCGTTATAAGAAGAAAAAAATGAAACCCAGAAGAGAAAATATGTTTCCTGTTATCTAAACTTATGTAAATTTTTTTTGTATAACGGCTGTTCAATCAGAAATGAACGGAGACATCATAGAAAAATTTTAATCAGAAGAAAAAGGAATCGTTTTAACTTATATTTTTTAAAAATTCGTTTTGTATTTATATGTTACATTAACAACTACCGAAAGGTTTGAGTATAAATATATAAATGGAATACTCCAGATAGAGGAAATATATCTTTCATTGACAAATTAATTTTATCACATTCTTTTTATCTTATTCCGTATATAACGAACTGTACTCTAATCTTTGTTAATTTTTTTAGTTTATATGTTTATGAGCTAATATTAATAATTATGAGATTTATAAAGGGAGTTTTTGCTATTCATATCAAAGTATTTCACAATCAAACACATAGATCAATGATACCCAAACTTACTGTTCTCATGGATTTCTTTTATACCAAAAACTTATCTTGAACTTTGGTATCCTCAATGGTAAACGTTGATATGAAAATAAAGCACAAATAAAATATTCAGAAACCTGTAGCATTTGTTCAAATTGCAAGTTTTGCCTTAACATGCAGATAAACATTTTCCCCACAATGGATGGGTGAACCAATGGAATGGTTACATCCGTACAATACAAAGAATGATATTTCTTTCTGCACAAAACTAAGAACAATTTATTGCATTCTCTTCACATATGGGGATCATGTACAAAACAAAACTGCTGATTAGATGTACGGGATTCTTTTATACTGCCATATTTTAGACAAGTTATTTCATGTAGCTGTGAGATTCCTTTCCTGTTTATATCTGCAAAGACGGCCGCACCCTTGATCAGCCCAAATTCCAGCGTGCGACACTTGTCATGACTAGTATTTTATAGTATTTATCTATATTTCTTTACTCTAAAATTTTTAAACATGTAAAAAGCATGACTACTTTATTTTTATCTAACTTTCACAATAATGGAAACGGGTAACAAATTTTTGTTTTTATATTGAACCTTTCGTGGATCCCTTAAGGTTGTCCACGTACCCTCAAATTAATTTTAATTTTCCGTGGACCACCTTAGCAATCTCGAGGATTCCCAGCTTTCTAGTATATGAACCACTTTGGAAAACTATGATATAGAATATAGTTCAGGGGTCGGCAAACTTTTAGCTGTGAGGTGCAAAGTCAGTCTACCAATAGGATTCAGCATTCCACACAGTAGGACATTTTTGAAACAATTAAATTCCTGCGAAAAAGGATGCAGAATTAGAGAATGGGATCAATAATAGAGATTTATAGTTTTATTATATAATTATTTTCCATCATTTAAAGATATTCAACAATATAAAAATGAGCAGCATGAAATATAACTATTTCTTCAACAAGAACAAAAAGCTTAAAATTGTACATATATTTTGTATTTTTAAACATATTCATAAAAAAAAATAGGCAACATAAAATATATTTGCCTTTCTTATAGTTCAAAAAATACAATAATAAAAATTTTAATCCGAACCTAGTTCTAGCACCTTTCTACTTTCATATCGCAAAATCAGGAGTATAATGTGTTACTTTCAATTGGACACTATTCTCAGTATCTAGTTGTTAAAAAAAATTCTTTGTGTACTCTAAATATTTTTCATATGAGAAAAAACTTTTTACTTAGATTTGTAGAATCAAAAGCGGAAAGCAGAATGCATGTATTTTTTCTCTCTTCAAACTATTAAAATTTCTCCAGCAACGACATTCAATAATTTATAAAATACCTGTCAATTTTTCTTTAGATTTATTTTCATATTTCTTCGTTATTCCTTAAATGTCCATAATTCTGAAGATGTTTGTGAAGATGGCTCATTGCAAATCTAACATTGAAAATTTGACAAATTTGTTTAGTAAGGCAAAGTGCCACTGAGAATTGAACAACGTGCTACATGTGGCACGCGTGCCATAGGTTGCCAACCCCCTGGAATAGATTATTCACACCATCATGTTGTGGAAAGAAAAAGAAGTAATTTTTTTGGGACCACACACGAGAAATAATTCAGAAAAGGCAGGGACTTCTTAAAACAGTTCGAGAATCATTTGCCTCAAGTTCATAAACATGGATAACGATTAAGAAGAAGAAAAAATAATTTATCCCTTTTGTGTTTTATTAAATAAATATCGTCTGCTTTTTAATGTGATCGAAATAAAATAAACACATAGTCCTTTTTTCACCAAGAGTTCAAAATGTCAAAAGGAATACGAATTTCACATCAACTTAACTGTTGGTGAAGACACTCGGAAAAAATAGCTTTAGAATTAAAAGGTTTAAAGTAAAACATCACGCACACACATTAGAATATTTTACTAAATAATAAACATCTATCAATGTCAAAAAGATATCTGAGTAGGAGGAGTAACCAAATTTAACCTATTTCAACTTTAGGAAGAGGAAAGCAGAGTTGTGTCATTTTTTATTGTTGATTTGTTCTCAATATAACTTTGGAAAGAATACACAGAAATTTTAAAGACTTAAAAGTGGATTAGCGTAGAGCAACTTTTGTACAACAGAGTAAAGTAGGTTTACTTTGCTTTTTAAGAATGAATGTAAATATTGAATCCAAATATCTAAGTGTGGGAAACCACCTACACATAAGATAAATGAATCTTAAAAATACTTCCTGTTTGCTCAATACCATTTTGCGCTAAGTAAAACTTGATTTGAAGACCGTTTAGAAATTTTGTTTTGCTGGAACTTATCTTAATATTGCACAAGCTAATTCAGAAATGTAGGAGGTGTGTTTGCTGACATCATGAACGAGTGCCGAAGAGAGAGTTAGATCTCACGATGTTTTTGATTAGATCGTGATCATCATCAAGTTTGATTCTATAGTTCGATTGTTTTCTTAGAAAACTTATACTTGCTATTGTTACAAAACGAAATTTATGTTAGTGGCAGGTGTGAGTTATTAAGCTGTAAGATAATATGTTTAGCAATCTCTGTGAAGTGGAATGAAAAAAAATTGAGGAATAGTAATTGATTTCCTGTCTGGGTTAGAACACAAAAACGTTTCTAACGGTGGACAGATAATGTTGAAAAAAATTCTAAAACTTGAATTTTAAAAATTCTATGGGTAAAATCTATTAGTTTTTTAAAAAAATACTATCTAATATTATTTGACTTTAAGCCTAAAGAGAGAACACTTGTAATTCGATTTTTTGACATCTAGTTGGAATAATTCCTTACTTGATATTATATTATGCAAATGCTACTTAATATTACAGAATATAATCAAAAGTCGTACTATAAAATTATGTTTGATAATATTTTTCATATTTAATCGCTTGATCAATCTTCAATCTTTGATCTTTATCACTTATCTTCATACTTAAATGATTCAGCATCTGATAAACAACTTATACTTTTCTGTAAGTATAGTTACTTATCAATTATCAAAAATTTAAGAATTATGTGCAGTTGGAACTATGAAAATTATATACATTTCTTTCAATGAAAATGACCTTCAACAAATCCGTTTTTATATAATTGCTTTGAATATGCATCAAATATGAGATTGCGTTTTACTTACTTTTAGATAATAGTTTACTATTATTGTTATATTATCATATGTGTCTGTTGTATTTTTTTTATTTTTCGAGGGAAAATAAGAATATTTTACGGTCTACCGATGTAAACAGATTTTCAATGTTTTTTTAATTCTATTTTATTATTTTCATTTCTATCAAAACGAAATTTTTACTATAAATTAATTTATTTCAAATTTATGAAGAATAACCATTTAAACTTATTGATTAATTAAAATTAAAGTATAATTATATTTAAATTTCTGCTGTATGAACTTAATTAATGAAATTGTTTGAAAAATTATTGAGAACAAAAAATTAACAGCATTCTCTCTTGCTGATAACAAATGATATTTTTATCTACCTTTGTATCTGATACATATATTGTAATTGAATGTTGAAATTTAGATTATAAGCCATCGTCTTAGGCTATACTTGAAAAGAAAAGATGTACAAAGGAATGATTTTTCTCATCTTATTTCAGGAATACATACAATCTATAAAGTAACCAGAAATAATTTAAACAATTCATTTAAGTGCCATTTTGTGTAAAAAAGCAAGGATGGTAAATTTACAACAGCGTCGCATCACTATATAATTTACAATATTCCTTTTTAAAATATCAAGTAAAAATAATTTCAGGAGAAAGTTTTAAGTACCAAGAGTTTATACAAAGCTATATAGAACTTTGTGAAATAAGGTTTTCTTTCGCTTAGGTTAATATTTAGTATGATGAATCAGCTCTTGTAAAATAAATCATTTAGTTTAAAATCTGAAATGTTCTGAATGACATACTAAAAATAACATAACAACCTTAGAAAGACTATTAAATGATACCATATCTACTGACCAAAAGCACCCAGCGACCTTTCTCTGAATTTTTTGTTTATACCTTGATTAGATGGCCATTACAATCCGAAGTGTGTCAATCTACCCCGCCCCACAACAATAACACTCCATTTTCTCTATGAGAAGTATAGACTATATTGAAAGTTCTCAGAATATGCTGATAGTATCTTTTGTTCGTATGTCAAAGAACGATCGTTAAATCGTCTTTCTTTTAACGATGCCTGATTTAGGCGTTCCAGAAATACATTTTTATACCCTGCTTATAAACTGGTAGGCGGAGCTGTGTTGCTTGCAAAAGTCTTCATCTTTTGTTTTAAGAAAAAGATGCCATGGAAAATGCGAAAGCATTGAATTCCTGATATCATTTAAGGTTGATGAGTATCTGAAGAGATCAACATCACACTTTCATAGAATCTGTTGAAAAGAACCTCGTGGTTGTTTCAGTTCAAAACTTTGTTTTATATATTTATATCGCATAAATTCCCACAAAACTATTCTACCTCAGAATTATTCATTTTAAATAATTATATAATTAAAAATTTTCTTGAAAATTGGTAAATTCTTTGCACTTTGTGAACTATATTTACGGCAGGTTTTTGTTTCATATACTGATCAAAGAAGGAAACTTTCTATGAAAAATTACTCGTTCGATCCTTTTCCCAAAAGAATACAAAATTTATATCAAATGAATATTATTTTTTCAAAGTTTATGACATGAATATTGTAAATTTATTTACTTTCGTGATAAGCTAATCACAGATTTAATATGTTAGTTAAAGTAAGTGAATATAATGCTAAATATAAACAGGAAAAATAACCACTTAAGTTCTTTGACAGAAGAATGAACTTATTCTACTCTTCTGCAAATTTATTGCCACTCAGGGAATTCATAATGAAAAACGGACAATCATTAAAATAATATTTTAAAACACATCCTATCGCAAGAGTAAGACTGATCTTTCCTTAAATATACCAAGGTGTTACAGAAACAGTCAATTAAAGAAAAAACTTCAGATATTTTAAGGACTATATCAAATCTCAATAATAGTGCCCTTTCATTAAAAGGTCTCTTTCTTTTTGAGATCAATATGAATTTTTCCTCTCATAGAATGTATTACTTCTTTATTTTTTTACTTTTCACTAAATAAAATTAAGCTTTGAAAAGCAATATTTTATTTTATACTTGACCTTTTTAAATTGAAATTTTTCAGTATAAGAACTTCCTATTATTTTCATTTAAATTTAACTTTAATTTCAGAAAATACTATATTTTTTAAATGTATCTTCAATTTTTATATTAAAATCACCATTTTACTCATAATTACTTATTACATGCAATGATTATGCACTTATCGAGAAAGTATGCTCTCGAAAATTTACGGTAACAGTTTTCAGAAATAAATTTGTTTTAGTGGGTCCAATTAAAAACCACTTCCAAAATTTATAAAGCCATTCATTTTCTTTCTTATTTATTTGGTGACGTATAGTCAGGTTTTTAAGTTTTTGGGATATATACATGTGGACCCCAAAATTGTTTACAATCATGTTTGAATGTAAAGGTTGTACATCAATCGATGAATTTTAAAGTACTTCTTTTATCATATTAAAAATATAAAGCCTTGGGGAGATTGTCTTAATTCTGCTGGGACATGTAAATTAGGAAAAGAAGATATTTTGTCAAGTTCGATCCTCGTTGCTTGTCCATCTCCAATAATTTTCATATTTCTCTTTTCGTCAATTCAAGATCAATTATTCGGATTGGTATACACAAGAACAGGTTGTGTAAATGAAACTATTTAAACATACTTTAGGAGTAATCGAATTTAAAATATAATGTACCGTAAAATAATCGAACGTATAACGGGCACTTTGATCACAAATATACGATCGAAATTTAGGGGTGCGCGTAATACGACGGGTATAAAAATGAATGTTTCAAAAATTAAAAAAAAAAGATATGTGCATTAAAAAAATTAAACTTCTGTATATATCGGATACTGTTTATTTAAAAGAAATGACTACTTAATGAATTTAAAGGATTGTTCTAGAAGTATGGCAGATTCTTTTCAAATGTCTTGGGTAATACCTCGAATAAATTACTTTAAAACATAACAGCATTGTACACATACATTTTAGGTTTCTTCGTAAAAAAAGGGCGTGAGCGTTATACGGCAAATATACCTAAAAATTAAAAAACGTACTTTGAAAGTATGGGTGCTTGTTATACGCCGTATTTTACGGTATTTTAAATTCTTTATAACATAATATATAGGTTGACCATAATAATGAAGAAATATGTAAAAGTGAATTGAATCATATTGCTGCATGTATAAATAATGTGCAAAATTCAACTGTAAATATAATCGTCTGAGCTTTGTGGACTCTAATCGATGTATGAAAATCAAGTGATTTTTCGAAAGAGTTTCTGCTTAAATATAGTCGTTGTTGTAAGAGTTAAATAAAACTGTAAAACATCATTTAACAATTGAATTTAGGAGGAGAACTTGTTAAGAGTTAGCGTGAGGTAATTAGTCGGTTGAACGCCAGTTGAGTGTGGTCAGGTAACAACAGAGGATGATTGATGTGTTTTCGTCTTTCTCGGTTTAAAAAAAATCTGTCTTGACCTCACTGAAGTTTGTCCTTTCCCTGGTTAATGAAGCAGTGTTGTACACGTGGGATCTCATGGATGATTTCGGTTAAGCTCTTAACATAATACCACAAAAAAGGAATATCTGAAATTTACAAGGATATTCCGAATAAAATTAGGCCAGGTTAATACACTTTAAAGATGCGAGCATGGGTGTATATTTTCTTTTATGAATTGTTCTCGACTGTATTGTTAAATAAAATTTATTGAATTGTTTTGTATTAGCAAGTGATATGATAAGTTCGATTCCACTTGATAGTAAGTTTCGTTCGATAAGTTTAATTTGATTTCTTGGTTTAATATTTTGATCTTTAATTTTTATCTGTAGTTTTAATAGTTTAGAAAAATAATATGTAAAAACTGTTTAATTGTCAGTTTCAATATCTTGTGCTGTTTTATCTCAAAGCTTTTTCGGTTATATATAATATGTTTTATCATTTTTTTCGACATCAGCAAAAAATATCCATCTTACCATTTAAACATGAAAATAGTTCCACTTTCTCCTCGTCCAACGATTATTTACACTAAATGGCAATAATTTTTTTACATATATATATCTACGTGTAACTTCATTTGTTACAATTTTTTTTATGTTATTTCAAGTTGTAATTTCGTTTGCAGTACAGACAATAGAGTACAAATTACGTATTTTGCGCACTATGTAATGTAATTATACGCGCGTAGATTGAAATATTTTTGTCTTATATGAAATGTTTTACAGAGGTTAATTACTATCTTTTTTTTTTACATTTTCAGACTTTTTGATGTCGTTTTATCTAAAAATTAATATATAATTGAATGTTAAATGTTTGAAAAACGTTTTATCGAGAAAAAAAATCCATTTTTGTTGACTTTTTTGAACTAAATCTAGTCATTTATGAAATTAAATAATCCATAACTTGCACGTTAATGTTTATTTTTAATGTGTATTACAAGTAGATTGGAAATTTAAATTGCTAGTAATTCCGTTTAATTCTAAAAAAATTTTAAGGTATAATTGTTAAATGAATTTTTTTAATAAAATTATTTTATAATTTTATGTATGCAAAAAATATGTTGCTATGTACATACAACTTTGATAATAAGTAATTATTGGCTGAAAATCAAATCTTTCAAAAACTATTACTAGTTTTCAGTTCAATAGTTACTAAATAGAAAGAAAAATGACAGAAGAAATTGCTCAAAAATTATATCAGAAAAGGAAAGAAGAACAAATATGGATTTATTCTCAGATATCACCAACCAATGAAAGCCAAATGCGTCACACTCAAGAGAGATCTAGGGATCAGATAAGTTCAATCCTTAATCCTGTTGACTCAGAGCGCATCTGTTCGATATTCTTCGCAACTTTCAAGTTCATTGGCCCATTATTTGCCTAAGAATTTGTTTAAGACGTTATCGTAGCAATATTTTACTTTTGATCATTGTCACAGATGATTGCTTCGGACTTTCAATTTTTATTCTATAAAAAATGAAACTTACTTCACAAATAGATAAACATGTTTTTTTTATGTTATTTATCAATTATCCTCTTCTTTATTTCGTCATGAGTAACACAAATTTAAATTGATACAAGTTATGGTAAAGTGAATTAGAGAGAGAGAGAGAGAGAGAGAGAGAGAGAGAGAGATCAGAGTTAAACTATGAAGGTAGTAGCCGAAAGTAATTGTCCAAACAACCAAATGGGAAAAGGTTTTCCAGATTAAAGCATTTGTGTCGTTGAACTTTATCCAAATTATTCAATTTATTTTATCATTTTACTACTTATGTTACTGTTATAACATAATTCAATGTTTTCACATGAAAAATTTATGTCAAATATAATAAAATTAGAAATATATATTTCGTAAAACTGAGTCATTTGTGTCTTTTTTTTTCTATCATGAGAAATAAAAAAAATTATAGGTAAATTTACATATATCTTCAAAGATTTATTAATTACTCTTTTAGAAAGTTGTGTGACAAGTAAATTCATTCGTAAACTTTATATTACGTAGTCAAAAAAGAACTCGATTGAGTTATAACTGCATAGTTTAATTGTTATTTTATCATTTTGAAAGAATCTTCAAATTTTTGGAGAATTGGTACATTATTTATCGATTTGTCTTAATACACTGAAATCCATGAGGATTTTACTTTTTTACGCAGAGATTTCAAATGCACCCTACTTGAAATAACTTCTACTTAGCCTCTATCAACTACATTTTGTCTCAAAAAATAAGCAACAAATAGAAAAGTTAGAAAAACATAAGAAGAAAAAAAAGACTACAACAACAAAATTTGCGCTTGTACCTTGCAGTTAAATAGGTAATCAGTTTCACAGCAAAATAATTTCATAACCACACACAAGGCAGTATCCTGCAATAGGTTCATTTCAGTAGTTGCTAATTCCTTATGTTGCGTGGGATATCACGATTATTTGATGCTAAATTCTTCATTTCTTTACGTAACTAGTATGCAATCGAATGGATCCATTCCAGGGAATGGCCATCGGAAACTTCCCGAGCCTTAAATGTCAACCATTCGATCATTAGCCACTTGTGGAATCACTCTCAAAATGAATATATAGTTTCATGAAGAACTGATAGTAGAATTTTTAGAGTTACAACCAGTGGCAAACGAAGAATATTAGGGCCCCCTGCAAAGTCAGGTTTTGGGTCCCAAGTCAAAGCCATTGATTTGGGGCCCCTAGAATACTGGGCCCCACGATGGGGGGAGGTTCCAGGGGTGTACGTTACGCCATTGGTTACAACCACCCACAAGGACAGTTATCTGTGACTGCAAGCTCTGAGTTACTTACGTGTTCGACCCATCAACTTCTTTCGAGTGTTGTGACGTCATCAAGAATGGTGATATAATAACTTCCTGAAAGTCATCTGTATTCCAGAAGACCATCAGGTTGGGTGCCTTGGACGCCATCTATCAGAAGAGTTCAGTTGCAGGGGGCTCTGGATCATATCCATCGGACATCACAGCAATAAGTCAATTTATTGTTCACCGATAAGTCCCGATTCTGTATAAACAGCGATTCACCCGACTTGAACCCAAAACAGCATGTCTGGGACATGCTAGGGAGATGTCTTCTGTTCTATGAAATCTACACTGAAACCTTAATGACTTGACAAGATGCCTTCTTTGAGAATTTTTTTCACCGATCTTAAGGTTGACGACTTGTTTGTCGTCGAGTCTGCATCGACAGCAAAGGTGGTCACACACCCTACTGATGCAATTTTTGCCACCAAACGTTTTTAGCACAAGTTCGAGACATTATTATTTCTGCTTATTTAAAAATTATTGCTTTCCTTTGTCATTTTCCGCGATATTTCCTTTTCTGTTCAAGAGCCTGTGAAACTTTCATTACGTTTCAATAAATTGTTTTAAATATATTACCATTTTTCTGGGTTTTTTTGTTATATTACCATTTTTTTCTTATTTTTTGAGACAGTGTAGGAATAATATCTAATTTATATATAAATATTCTTCAATCCCAAGTTCTTGAAAAATATAAGTTTTAATCCGAAAGTACAAGCATTTACTTCCTTTTTATAACGGTGTATCTCTCGGCCATTCTTTAAGCATTATAGCTCCAAGTTCATTACTTCACCAAAGAGTTATTTTTCCTCTTGCACAGAGATCGGTTAATCAGATATTTTTTTCATATTTTTTGAAAGAACTTTTTAACATAAATACTTCATCACAGTGTTAATCTAAAATTAATCTGCATTTCATTCATTTTCGCAATCTTTACAATCCTTACTCTAAAACCAAAAACCGAACTCAAAGGTATCAAAATACTTGAAAAAAAGTCCAACCATCACCATCTTGCGGCGAAGTCATTTCCTTTTTTAGATCCGACCTAAATAACGCATAGAACGCAGACAGGTTATGTGATGGAAGGAATCGCTTTCCCAATCCACATTTTATTTTCATCTAGGCAAGTGGTATGGAAATTACCTTGATTAATTACCCACCTCAAAGCAGAGTTGGAGATCATAAATGAATATGCAATCGCAGCGACTTTTCCATGGGTTATTTGCCTCACAAGGCCGGAACACGCCCTTGCAAGAGAAAGTGACAAGAAACTGATTAAGTAGGCCGAACACAGCTCAGGCCTTTTAGGAGGAGGGGTGGATGACATGGAAGTAATGTTGAAGCGAAATTGCGATGTATAGGAAACCTAATGATGGTATCCTGCTGATGTTTGTGTGATTAAAAATGTCTTGTTGCTTGTTTATGTTTTTGTGTTAATTAAGACATTCTTCAGGATATTTATTTTAATTTTTTGTTTACCATCAACATGCTCATGTAGCCATGCTCATGTATAACAGAAAATGTATTTTTAGTTAGAATTTGCCCCCTTGTATGTGTTTGTGAAATTCATATTCAGCTATTATCTAGAAGATATTTTATTACTATTATTATTTTTTTTTTGCTATTAATATATCTGTTAAAACTAAATCTGTTAACATACTCAGATTTGATTTTTAAAAAGAATTCATTTGATTAACGAAAAGATATTTCAATGTTGAGTTTTCGATATTGTTGATTTAATTAATTCTATTAGAAAGAAGTTATACGTTTTTGATTTGTTACCAATGTTATAAGAAAATAATGTAAGAGTATTATTAGAAGCAAAGAGTTTTTTTTCACAAAGTAACCTTAACCAGGACATCATATACTTTCAAAAAATTGATTTTTCAATTTTAGTTCTAAAAAATAGTGCATATTTTTCTGAACCTAAAAATGTATAATATTTATATGTTTGTTGATAAAATAGCCCTAAAATATGAAAAATAAAAATGCAAACAAATGACCACGCCCCTTTTGACCCTAAGTTTTTTCACTTTTTCTCAAAAGCAGATTTTTTAGCATTTAGGTACATTTTTTTAAAAAAACTATTGCACTATAAGATTCCAGATTTTTTATACTTCTATACAAAATGCCTATGCATATAGTGAACCGAATTTTTTTTCTATTAAAATAGTGCCTAAATTTTTAAAAATTGTTTTATGCATAAAAAAAGCAGAAAAATAGAAATTTTCCAAATTTCAAAGATTCATAATTTTTTTAAAGAAACTACTAAATTTTCACTACAAAAATAGGTTCGCTGTCTTTTGTGTATTGTTTTATATATGTGTAAAAAATATTTTGCATAAAAAAGATACTTTTTTAAAAAATGGTACCTAAACAAAAGTATGTATTATGAGTTCTCAAAAATTATGTATTACTTAAATTAAGTAGAAAAAAAAACTTTTGAACTAAAACGTTATTTTTGTAGTTCTACAGAATAATTAAATTATATTTATTAAGAACGTAAAATATCTAAGCTCTATAGAAAATTTTAAAACATATATTTCTCATAAACAAAGGGTCTTAATTTTGGCATTTTACACTTCCGAGCAAGTCCTGGTTCCCTTAAAGATTTCATAACAGTTTCAATCAGTGACCAATCAAGAAAGGCACATAAAATTATATAATTTCGTACCAGAAAGGAGGCCTATATAGTCGCTAATAAAATGAAGGGAAAAAAAGAATAACTTTATTAACTTCTGTAACTCATTTTGCAACCACAAAATTGGTATCATTATTAATGGTTCAAATAGCTGTGACTTTAAGAATTAAGTTTTATATTCCAACTGTCTCGGTTAACTGCTAACTCGGTCAAAGAAAAGTTTTCTTTTAGAAAGGAATCCAATTTTTTATTATATACTTGATTTTGTATCTTAAAATTGACTTTCATTTTTCACATTTCGGGGAATTTTGCTTGTAAATTTCTAAATAATAGGGATTTAAAACATAAGCCCCTTAATGTTGAAATATTCTATTGAACACTTTCAAAACATTTTGCACAAAATGATAAATAATTCTAAAAACATTAAAAAAAATTCAAAACAATATTATTATGAAGATTATTGCACTAGAATTATCAGATATAAGAGTAGAATTATCAAATTCAGTTAAGAAAAAAAACAAGAGTAACATCTAAATCTAATACAAATCTCTTCAATATTTAAGGAAATATACCATTTTGAAATAACGGTCGGATATCGCAGAGACTTAAGAGATAATGTAATAGCTTACAAATCTTAATTATCGGTTCAATCATCGAGCGGTGTTACAGAAATGGTAAAAATCGAATAAATCGCTTAGCTTGAAAAGTAAGTACTATATTTTCCGAATATCTGCGTAACTAATGATTAAATTCAAATAAAATATAAGATAGGCTATTAAAATCACATTTTATACTTAAATCTGCAAAAAGATTCGGTATTCCTTAGAGGAAAACTCTTTGCAGATGTTGTTTATTTAACTAAGCTAATTATCTTATTCATTAGATGATAATTTTTTCACTTCGTGCCTTTTTCTTTGAGTGATTCTAATTTCTTGTTACTACCCAGCTGTGATGAGAATAGCAAAGTCATTGCATGTGTTTTCTTATGTTATTGCACGTAATTTTATTTTTTTTATATCAATAGTAAGTAAAATTGATATATTAGGTTTTGATCTTGCCTAAATAAAATTTATAGATTAGGTATAATATGACACACTTCTCACAACCATCAAAAATTTTAATGACAAAATTTTACATTTTTTAAAAAATTTTCTTAGGTAGTTTATTACCCTTCACCCGAAAATTTTCTCGGAAATATTAACTCTTTACTAGGTTCATTTATTGGTATAATTAATTGTCTTTCTTTCTTTTGATACTTCAGAGCAGTGCTCCCCAATCTTTTCATCGCAGCGGACCCATCAATGTTTGTTAATTTTATCGTGGTCCCATAGCCTAGTGTTCAAGGAAACGGACTCGTAGCAGGCGTGTTATGAGTTCGAGCCTAGCTCTACTAAAGATCCACCGAGTAGAGAGGGCCGATGAACGTTAAATTGGTCGAGGCTCAAAGTCTACCCGTTGGTTTACTGTAGAAATTAGAAGAGGGGGTGCCATCTCAGGTGTCGTCCGCGTCACTTGACCATGGTTCAAAATTACGAGGTTTGTCGCCAATAGCTCTAGTGTATATCGTAATAGTGTCACGTAAATATAACTCACTCTCTGTGTCTGTCTTTACGGTGGCCCCCTCAGCGGTTAGGGACGTTGATTGTTTATATTTCAGATTGTTTTGATTTAATAGTTTTAATCTGTTGTATTTAAATATACCTTCAGAATAAAATACTGTTACACCAAAAAATGTATGCCAAGTGAGATTAAACATGGAATTTTGAGTGATTTCCATGTAAAATTTACACAAACGTGAGAGAAATACACGACACACAGTAAATAAAATATAAATAATATAATGTTCCTAGGATGACTTGGTACCGTTTGATCCGTAGATCGGAACTACTACTTTAGAGTGTAAAAATGTTAACAAAAACAGCAAAATAGTACTAGATAGTTTTGTTGTTGTCTTATTGACGAAAAATATAATTAAAAAACAAGTTTCCTGCAAATCACATCTGTTAATTTTTGATGCTTGATTTCCCGTATTACTAATTATTGGAGAACTAAAACTATATAATTGTTTTGTCTCAAAAAATTTTAAATACTCTTGGAGTTTTTAATCCTTGTGCAAATAAATATTTAATTATGTATTTACATACTTAATTATAAGAATTACTTAATCTAACTTCATTTTACTTTGATTTTTAATTGGTACTTATTTTGATCTTTAAATAATTATGGGGCACACAAAATTTTTATACAGACACGTATATTACTAAATAGTACTTTTGACTGATTTATTTTGTATTAACCGTAACCATGTTTCATGCACTGAAATAGAATCAAATGATCCATAACCTTAAAAGTGCAACATAAAATAAAATAAAAAAGATCTATATACCAAAAGTAAAATTATAAAAAATTTTAAAATATTAAAGAAATAAATATTTTATAATATACCAAAAAAATATTTAAGAAAAAAGGACTTATGGTTGATTATTATAAATATGTTTTGCCCCAATTAAGTTAGCTTCATACTATACCATTTGAGTTAACATTAAGTTAGGATTAATGCTTGTGTACTTCAACAAATATATAAAAATTAGCTACAAGAAAAATATACAAAATAAAATATTCCTGTTTTATCAATACCTATATCAATGTTGTCAAATTTATCGATGTTATACCAATCATTTTTAAAATAAAGAATGCTATATTTTTATTAAAAATAAACATTTCAATTATGCATCCAAAAATTTTCAGAGCGGAAATAAATTTGGGAGGACAAAAGAATTCATATCGCCTTTTTGATATTGTCTTCATCATTTTCAGTTAATTTCTAATTTTAAATTCACAACTTAATTGCTTCTTCTTCTTTAGAATTTGCTTGAAACAGCGATAAGGCATTTTTAAATTGCCGAATCACCCTTTAATTATATATCACGCGTCATTATTTTCACTTCAATGAACTCAAACAAAAGTCGGCTTTAAAAAATTGGAATAACTTCCTTACTGAAAAATTATCTTTTTTCTGTCGGAAATAATTATTTAATATTTAGTCGCAGAAACAACAAAATTTTTTTGAACAATCACAGGAATTCCGCCGAATACAACGGTTATTCAAATCAAAATGCGATTCAGAAACTGATGTTATTGTATTTCGTGTATTGTTCAAAGATTCTTGAATTCATCTGTTATTGAAGCAAAAAAAAAAAATTCTTTTAAAAATAAATAAAGACATAACAATAATGAATACGGTAAAAAATTCTGTAAAATTTTGATTTACAACTTTTTTTTTTAAAAAAAAGCATCAATAAGTATTAAAATGTTCTTTCTTTCCAAGTTTATGAAAGTATTGCTTGTGAGCATATATTTTTTTTTTGCATAAGATTTTCTTTTTTACAGTCAAATAGTAAATGAAATTTTATACTTGTACTTTTATACGAAATAGGCCAATATTTCATGTTTGTTGATATCTAATTGAAATACCGTATATTTCGGCGTATAACGTGCAACGATTTTTTTTTCTTACGTAGAAACCTGAATTGTACGGGAGCAATTGACTTATCCTTTTAAGTTATTTATTCAAATTATTATCCTAGGCTTTTCAACAAAGGCATACTACTAAAACTACAACTTTAAAGCATAAGAAAAGAGGGCAGACACAATTTATAAGATATTTTATAGTGGAAAATTTATAAGTTATTGTATTGTTAAAAATTTATAAGGGGTATATAATTTCTTTTAAATTAAAAAAATTTAGATATATGTAAAATCTAATTTCTTATGCTCATCTTTTTTCTTATATCTCAGGCATTTAACGTAGATCCGTAAATTTTGAACTTATTTTTTTGTGGTAAAAGTGCGCGTTATACGACTTAATATACGGTAATTGATTTATATAATATTCTAAGTTTTTTCATGTTTATTACTTTAATTTATATTTTATTTTGTTTTATTTTATTAGAATTTATAATTAATTGAATATTAAAATATTTAATTTCTTTATGAGATAATTAAATGTACAACTTCAAAAAAAAATCTGAAAAAAATACTGAAAAGAAATTTCTGCAGCGTTTCACTTTGTACGATTATTTTAATTTCATAACTAATCTGTATAAAAAGCACAATAAAGTGACAAGTAAAAGATAAAGCGTTTTTCAATTGTAGTTTTTAACTAAGCATTTTTGATTTAGCTAATAATTAAATACAAGATGTATGATATATATAAAGACTTCTCGTTATTCCGGTATTATAATTAATTCTCTACTTTCTGGAATATTAACCATGTGAGAACTAAAGGAAGCGACAACAATAAAAATGCTCAAGTATAAAATACAGGGAAATATTCAAATACTCCTATTTCCGTTCAGTGTTGCAGAGCACGGAAACTCTAAAAAGTGGAACTGAAAACTCTCTTAATATGCTTTTCTCTGATGTTTTGCGTGCAAGAAAATCAGAGCTGGACACTATTTTCTGAAGAAACTGAATGAAATTCAGAATGAAACAAAGATAAAATCTACCTATAAAGCCTTCTTTTTAACAGGTGCGACCAACAGTTGAAAATTCGTTAGGGATGAGTGGTAAAGTGAGTCAGAAAAACGGATGTGTCTTCTCAAGGCCAAGGTGGGGTTCATACCCCAGATAGTTTATTCATTGTCAATGAAACCCTCACAATAGACACTCTCCCAACTTCTGTAAATGTCCTGTCAGTGATTCTTCATTAAGATTCTGACCGAGTAAAAGTGGAAATAACGATTTATATCTGAAAGAAAAATTTGCTTAAAAAAGAATGCAATGTTTGTTGTAATAAGAAAAAAATAAGTTTTGATAGCGGAGTAATTCCAGTTTCAATCTGAAATCGAGTGAACTTAGCAATATTTTCTTATTCCTCTTTTTCTTTGAGGGAAGCAATTTTTTTGTGTTCCTGGTCACCTCTGAAATGACGGACAGTGAACCTTTGCGTGCCTGTTATATGCAGTGAACATCCTCCTTTAGCGATCTGTATCTTTTCATTGTACCAAATGATTGATTCCTTCGAAAATTAAGTCCAATAACCTTGTTAATAACTTCTTTGGTGTAAAGGTCTTGAATTTTTATGCGGAGACCTTGTTTCTTTGTATTGTCTAATTAGTAATTTAAATTTTGTAAACATTCTTTGATAATTACACACTTGTAGGAATTCGAAAATGAATAATTTTAACAAAAGGAATTTATAGTAAAAATATATACGGATGTATGTTCATTTTCATGGACAAGATTTTTCTATTTTAATACCTCGATTTTAGTTTCATAAATGTTTAATTAATTTCATATAAATTACTTTTGTAAAAAAGTTCATTTGTAATGAAACTGCGTGTACATAAGTCTTCTTAAAGATCATAGCAATTTAAATAATTTTGATGCATTTCAAAATCCATATCTTTTTATGGAGTTAAATATTTGCAATATAATCTTGGGTTGTGATTTTAATTTTAATTAATTAAACAAATGATAAAAATAATAATTAAAAATAAATACTTTTATTTGAATACGTTTCCAAGCTAGATATATTTTAACTAAACTAAACATAATGTGAATATAATTTCGTTTTGGCACTTGTTTCATCTAACAAAAATGAACCTTTTAAAAATAAATTTTAGCTCCGACAATCTGGAATTTTTGACATTTTAATAAATTAATTCTTTATTTTTTTTCGTTTTTTAAAATTCTGGTGTAATCTAAAAATTTTAATTTATTGAGGATAACTGTAACAAAACACTGTCTAAAAATTACGGACTTACATTATTATAGATTTTATTTACAATTAATTCGTTGTTTAAAATGTAATTTTATAATTTTTGGATTTTTAATACAATAAAAAAAATTTTATTAATTGAGGAAAAGGCTTTAGTATATATACATATTTTTATGTATGTAGACTAAATTAAATAATTATATTCCCATGTCTACAACTAGAATTATAATGAATGAAATTGTACAGTATATTTTAATGGAACAACACAGCCTTCTTAAAAATGCAAAAGTTTTTGCTTCAGATAAATGGTTTCACCGAAACCAATTTGAACGAATAATACTTTTTAACTACCCTTAGCTCACTAGCCTTTAGAATGTATATAAATTTTCGCATTTTTTAAAGAGGGGGATTTTTTATTTAGGTATCGATATTTATTTAAAAAATTTCCTCATTTGGTTCTTGTTTAACAGGCCTTCTCAAATTGCAGTTTCAACATCTCTGGGATTTCAAAGCACCTCATTGTTGTTTCACGACAAACACACAACACCGAGATATCTTCCCCCCCCCTACATTCCGAAGACATTCTATTCATAAATAAAGTTTCTCTCAAGATGTTCGAAACCGGTAATTGAAATATCACGCCGGATGGAACACAAATTAAGTTTTCTGTTTTCCCAAGTCTTTCATTAGTTGCTTTGCTTCTTCACCACAAATAAATGAATATTTTTTTTCTGTATTCAATCTTAAGGAGGACAGCAACGCAGGTACTTCCAGCGACCGGTGACATCACGTTTCAATCCGTAACTCACGTTCATTGAAGAGACCTTCAGTGTTATCCACGCGACCTCGAGAGAGAGAGAGAGAGCGGAAATGGTCGAATCGTGTTTTGACGAGCATTTCAACATCGTGTCTACTGTTCTCACATGAGTTGATCCACTAATCATTCACAGAAAGATTGCCGGCTTTTTTGTGTACTATGAGCCTCTTCTACAGAAATTACTATTCTACCATAAAGAACACAGTTGAATCGTATGATTTCAGAAACTTTGAAATAGAATTCGTGATGTAAGCCAACGTTTAAATCAATAAGTGATTAAACTCCTATTAAAAAAATGGTTCATAAAATCCATTACTACATATATCTCGGTCATCCTCTTGCAGTAAGACTTGGACACAATAGAGATATTCATTTATGATGTAACCTTAATCTCTCTCTCTCTCTCTCTCTACAGTTACATGGAGTAATATTAAATGATAAGTTCAATATAGTTCGTTTAAGGGTAAATCATCAAAAATATATGTAGAACATTTCATTTTTTGTTACATTATTTTTTTGAAGTAAGAAAAGCTTAATGTCAAAGGGAGGGGGTGTATTTTATGACGGAATTTTGCGTCTGAGGAAATTTATTGTATCATCATTTCATTATAATTTAAACATTAACTATTGGAAAAAATTAGGAAAATAAATTCTTTTAGTAAGATTTTTATATCGAATACTCTTTTATTTAAAAAATTATATTCAAAAACAATGTGTGTATTGAATACTTATTATTCTTATGTAAAATCACGTTCAGTTTAACAGACTTATAGTGATTTTTAATCATAATCAATAGTTACGGTATTTAATTTACCTTTTAAACTTCAAAAAAATATTGAAAATTAATTATAATATTTATTTATTATTTGATTCTTAATAATAAACTTGAAAATTTTAGTAAGTTTAAATTTGTTTTTAATATATCCAAATTATTTTAAAATACACCGTAGGTTTTATTTTTAGTTACGAAATACGTTTAAAGAATACTTTTAAGAATAAATGTACTCACTTTTGTGCAAATGTTTGAATTATACTGTTGTTATTTCCCAGTCAGATCAATATTGCTGTCTAAAAATTTTCTATGAGTCTTTTGTCATTTAAAAGAGCTCTTAAACAAACAATGATTTCATCGATAAGTGCGAGTAGTTCCTTCCGGGATCAGATAAAATGCAACAAAGAGCACAATTTACTCTATAAATAGATTAAACTAATTTTAAGCCGAACTATTTTCTTAACCGATGTTGCAGTAGAATACCAAGTAGTATCTCACAATAGTTTATATTTAACAATATATAGCTTATACATATTTCACGAGTAATATATCGTAAACAATTGTCCTACGTAAATTCTAGATAACTTTAAGTTTTGAAATCGTAACGATAAATAAGATTATCTACACAACCAACTATTTTATTTTAAGAAAAGATTCTATTTGAAAACATAGCCTATTAAGGTCCCGATTGAAATTCTTATTCTATATTACAAATTAAAAAAGGAATGAGTTATCAATAATTAAAAGTGATATTTGTTTTTTAAAGACTTTTCATCACAAATTCAACTTGTTAAAAAAAATAGAGTTTTTTTTTCAGAATGAAACTTTTGACTTTACTTTTTCAGCAAAAAAATAAATAAATATTTTAGTTATTTCAAAGTCCTACCATATCATTCATTTAAAAGCAAATCAAATAAATTCGACAATTTCTCAAGAATATTGTATTCATGATGTTACATATCTGGCAATATCAGATAAAATTTAAAATTATTAATATGTTTTCACTAATGCCATTAAAGTAAAAAAATCAATATTAAGCAAGAAAAATCACTAAAACAATAGTTTTTTTCAAAGTTCGACAAAATTATATTCATAAATATGTATACTAAAAAGATAATAAAAATATTTTCTTTCCTCACTTCCTCGAATTTTCAAAAGAACAATATTTTTTTTAGATTTATTATAGTTCTGTTACAGAATATCAAGGGCTTGCTCAGGTATTCTAATGAAAAAGGTGTAACATCTTTTAAATAGAATATAATTTACTTTCAACAAGTATATTATGCTAGACGAAGATTTGTTAATATTATTATATTAGAACTTTTTAAGTGTCTGAAAAAATAATACATTCAAGTCTTTTTTCCCAACAACACATTTGCAAACTCTCTTCTGTCTCATCCAACAAAAACCCAACCTTAAACCAGTCGTGAACAGGTTTGAAAGTCAATGTAAAAACACACGTGCAACACGAGTTATCTCATCGAAAATATATGTTGAATTTCTGGTCGTAGCTTAGAAAGGGCTCATAGGTAATAAAGATACACTTGACAAATAGATTCTCTGACACAAACAACTAAAATTAACATATTCCTGGGAGAGAATCAAAGAAAAAAAGGAGTCAATCCACTTTTCTTGTGCATTACTGCCATTCTAGAACGTAGTCTGATCACTGAGCTCATCTCCCGTTTTAGATTCGAACTTAGTAGCCTCTTTATGAATGTTAATGTATATGAGCATTTGCTTCGAAAATAAAAACTTGTGAAACTGATTGCTTTGAAGTTAATTGTGATTTACCAATGATGAAGATAGTTCTAAGACTTGTTATCATCGACAAATGTCGATATGATGTAAAGAAAAGAAAGTTTAGTATTTTTTGTCAGATTTCAATTTTAGAATTACCTTTAAGAACTGCACGGAACATCGTTTTCAACGTACGTATCAGATGCTTATTCCAAGCAGCACACACTATACATATAACGTTTTCTAAATATCACAAAATAGTTTTGATTCCAACCGATAAATTACAACTTATGATAAATTTTATAAATGTGCAGAAAATATATTTTAAAAACTGTAAAATATCCTAAAAGTACGACTTCAGTAATATAGGATAAAGTATTCCCCATTTTTAAGCTATGTTAATTTACCTTTCCCTTCTAAATGTACGTTATTTTCTTCATTTTTGCTTTTTCATTTATTTAACACAATATCTGTTATAAGTTTTTCAGTTATACACTGCTGGCCACCGTAAATGCAACACCCTGAAGAAAGCACGCAAATAACATGAAATTTATAACATGCATTAGCGGAGGTGAGATATGCAAATGATTAGAATTTCAGCGCAGACACACATCACGCCACCTCAAAGCGCTATTTAAGGCTTGGAGATTTCGACGATTTCAAGTTCGGCAATTGTGTTTTTCTAGTGGTTTTTTCAAAAAACGATCAGTTATGTCTCGTAGAAAACAGCGATCAGCGTTTGATCAAGTATCCGAGTTCGACAGAGGAAGGATAGTGGCCTATCGAGATTGTGGATTATCTTTCAGGGAAATCGGTAGTCGTGTTGGACGAAACTAAACAACTGTAATGCCGATATGTGACCGTTGGATGCAGGAGGGTACGACGGACCGACGTGGTCGATCGCATTCACCTCAGTGCACCACTTCACGTGAGGACAGGCAAATTGTGCGCATGGCAATGACGGATCGCTCAGTCACATCACGAACCATAGCACAGAACATTGAGTCCGTAACGCATCATTCAGTGTCTGCGCGTACCATTCGACGTCGTTTACAGCAGAGTGGTCTGTTTGCAAGACGTCCATTGCTTGGTCTACCTTTGACGCAGAACCACAGACGCCTCCGCCGCCAATGGTGCGATGAAAGAAGGATGTGGGCGGCAGAATGGAATGAATTTGTCTTTACTGACGAGTCACGAATCTGTCTGCAACACCACGATGGTCGGATTCGAGTCTGGAGAAACCGTGGAGAGAGGATGCTGAACAGCTGCGTTATGCACCGTCACACTGGTCCTGCACCGGGTATTATGGTATGGGGCGGTATTGGATATCACTCTCGCACTCCTCTAGTACGCATTGCGGGTGCTTTAAACAGCCAGCGCTACATCTCCGAGGTGTTGGAGCCAGTTGTCCTTCCTTACCTTCAGGGCTTGGCCACAGCCATATTTCAACAGGATAATGCGGGACCACACGTGGCACACATTGTCCAAAGGTTCTTCGTCAATCCCCTGATTGAATTGCTTCCCTGGACGGCTCGCTCTCCGGATCTTTCGCCGATAGAAAACATGTGATCCATGGTTGCTCAACGATTGACCCAGATTACACCTCCAGCTGCTACACCAGATCAACTTTGGCAATGTGTGGAAGCTCCTTGGTCTTCTGTACCCCAAGAACACATCCAAGGTCTCTTAGAATCAATGCCGAGGCGTGTGGCAGCGGTGATCTCCAACAATGGCGGCTACTCTGGCTACTGATTCTGGCAGGATGCACACTTCACAGAAGTCTATAAATTTAATCATTTGATACTTAGTCAACATGTTATCTACAGAATAAATTTTGTTGTGCTATCTCTTGTCTTTCTTGGTGTTGCATTTACGGTGGCCAGCAGTGTAGAAAGAGAATTATTAACGAGGTTTTCCTGTAGTAAATGAGAGAGGTAAAAATTAAAAGTTCATAAAATTTAAGCTATTTTTAAAAGTAGAATACTTGTCTTCGGAAAATAATTTCCTAAGTTTACTGGATAGTTTCTTAGTACTGATTTTTTCTCTCTTTACCTCTAAAAATGTCTCTTTCTCTCTATTAACCTCTCCTACGTATGTAAACAAAATTCTTAGACAATATTCTGTTTTTAACAGGAAATGAGCATAATATTGCTCTAAAAATTTTGAATTCTGAAAAGCAGTCTTAATGTATTTTTTTTAAAAAAAAAATGGCGTTTTCACAGAATTAAGAAGTAAATGTTATTGTCTATTGTTAGATGTGAAATCCTACAGTTTTATGAAACAATGCCATCTTCAGCCGTTTTCATTTCAACTCCCGATGAAATCAAAATATTGCATTCATATTATTAATTTCGTTTAGAATAAAAAAAGAGAAAGCACTTAATTCTTACATTTTAGCTATAAATAAAACTATATTCAACCATAATTATTCCGGGAAAAATATGTTAAAAATTATTTAACATTGATATTTATTTAAATGAAAACTTTTCATTTTTCTCTTATTGTTTTTATCAATAATTTCTATAACTTTTTTCTTAAAAAATGCTAAAAATATTAAACATTTTTTAATGTGAGACATTGAATACATTAACAGATGTCTTGAACAAGTTAGATTTTTTGTCAGCATGTATGATCATATAAATACATTTATAAAATAACATTATCATTCTAACTCTGCAATATTTATTAAATGATGTTTAAACAATATTCCTTTTTTGTTTATGATTGTTTTAAAATATTACACATGTGTTTGATTTTATAGATTTATGTTAATACGATATTGAAATTAATCATTAAAATATATAGTTATAATTTAGCACAATTATATAAAATATATATTTCACATCAGATTTTAAAAATTTAAATTTATAAAAAAATAGCAAATTTCTTTTTTTTTAAACATTTTTTTAAAAAATTTTCTCTTGTCTTGTCATTTTACTCATATATTCAAAGTCATCTAAAATTGTTCTTAAAAGTATATATTATTTAAATTAAAAAGCAAAATAAGATTTTTTTTTAAAAAAAAAAGAATTAACATAAAAAAGTTTATTTTAAAATAAGTAGAAGTGTGCAAAACATATAATTAATTAATAGCTTCACATTTTTTATTAAAAGGTTTGAAAGAAGGTCTGTGTATGCTGGTTCTCTTTCAGAAGAGGTGAAAGAGGGCCAGCTCCGTTTATGTAACTATCCTCAGTTTTCTGCACTTTAAATCTAGAGTAAAACACGTTTCGAAGACGCAACTCGACTTGGAATATGCAATGAAGCTACCAATGATGACTATATGGCAACCATGGTTTCTTTCCAATCGAAAATATTGCGTTAATCCATCATGAAACGTATGAAACATATGACTGATTCTTACCTCAAGAACAATAATTTGCGAAATTTCCGGTTTTTATTATATTTGCTAATTTTTCGATACTCGCAGTTAATATGTTTCAGATAATGTGATAAAGGAATATCAGAGAATAATCCTGATGAATTACAGTAGGCTTTTTAGGAGCTTGTCCTGATTTAGGAAGAAAGAAGCTTTCGAATTTTCCTTTTTTTCTCTTATAGCTTTTTATTTTTTTGATGTAGAATATCTTTTCATATGTCAAAACTTATATTTTCTACATCTGTTCTATTGTTTGTGTGAAATTAACAAAAGCGTTTGTAATTTTAACAGGACACACACGTATTAGTTTTGACCTCAAATATATATTATCAGATTTTAATAACAAAATATATAATGACTGGTGTTTAAGTAACGCCAATATTCTCGCTAAAATATGAAAATGAAATTTAAATGAATAACGATTCTGATATTTTCTGCTTTTTTTCAGGAAGAGAAAATTATAACTAAGAAATTGATACGATAATGAGGATCAGTTTATGCAACATTATATTGTCAGCTTTTATCTCATTTTTCGCTAGAGAAATAGTTTCTTTCTGTAAATATAAAAATAACTTTGTAGAATTCCCATGAAGTAATGTTAATTGTTTAAAATACATTTTTTTTGTTGCAATCTCTATACTTTCCTCTTATCTATCATTTTTATTTTTTAAAATCCTTTAAGAATGAACTCTTGCATTTTATGAGATACAAATGCTCCTTCTGGACAAAAGAACATTAATCTTACTAACCTTTTTAAGAAAGGTTTGAAAGAAATAAGCTTGTTTCTAGATTTTTTATTTTACAAAAGTTACACAGAATACTCGTATATGTTAAAATAGAATTCCTTTTTCAATAAGCTTTTGATTTAAATGTTCTCTACTTTGTTCTTCTATTTTCTATAAAGTATAAACTAAAATTTTACGTTTCATTACCTCGAAAAATTAGTTCGCATATAGTTGAATTATTTTTTTATAGTTTTTTTACTATAGCCATATTTGTGCTTAAAGAATTATTACATGCTCTATAATCAAAATTTTGTACTTTTGAAATTATTTCCGTTTTGTTTTCCATAGGATTTTCAAACTATTGGCTGAAAAAATTACTAATTTCTATATTTTCTGAAATATATATATTATATTAATAAAACCTTCTACACTTTTCTATTTGATGTAATTTTTAATTTGAAATATTAAACAATGCTTCCTATCTCTAGTTCAAGCAACTGGTACATAAAGATATATGCTAAATATTACGCTGAAAAATATAGATATTTTTTTATAACTAAACAAAATAGACAAAAACTGTGAAATAGACAAAACCACACATTGTGATAGTAAGAATATCAACGTATTTAAAACCTTTCAGTTATAATTCTGAACTTGGAAATAAATTCACTACGTTAGTGCTCCTCAAACTTTCAATGTTTGCGACCCAATTTTCAATCTTAATTTTGATCGCGCCCCCCTTCACACAATAATAATATATTGAATGCAATAATAATGCACTTAGACGTTACAGCTACAATACGATTTTAATCATAAACCGCACAAGTTATCAAGATAAGTAATAAATTTTGTATATGACAAGCCTACGCGAAATCACTATTAATTATTAAACTTCTTTTTTACTTAGTATTGTGAGATTAATTATCAAATACATTGATAATTAATCTCAGCACTGATAAATTTATAACTCTCTTCCACATTACTTTTACATTTATAAGTATATTATATCAGTGTAAATAAGTATTTTATTTTTATTGTGTCCAAAAGTATATTTTGTTTTGCTTCGTTTCAGTAAATTTGTTATTTTTTAAATCCTTCATTTTTTTTACTTTTCGATATGGTCGCGCCCCCCTTGTAGGATTATCACGTCCCCAAAGAGGGTGCGCCCTGCAGTTTGAGAAACGCTGCACTACATGATTAGAAGAGGAATTACAAATTCCATTAAAAATATATTTCGGCTTGGAAAGATGGAAAAGTTAGGGGGGGGGGGAGTTGAGAAAAATGTAGAAACTTTCAAATTAAAGATGTGTGTTGCTTTTCTCTATTATTTAAATATTTATTTTTGTTTCAATATTTTTTAAAAATTAGATTCTTAATTCAATGTTATCTTATTTTTAAAATATTTAATTTCTTTTGATGTGCTTATTTTACAAATGATGGTTATGTTTCTGCATGTATGCAGCCTTTAAATAAACAATTTTTAATTAATTATTTGTTGATTTTATTTCTGTTTCATTGAAACTTTTTTGGCTGTTGATTGTTTTGTAAGAAGGATCATAGTCAATTTAAAAAGTTAAAACTTTTTACTTCGATTAATTTTGTACCATTTAAATATGCCTCTTTAATTTTAATTTAGTTCATAAATGAATCATAATATAATAATAATACCTATATCATATACATAATGGAATAAGTTATGCTTTGTGATACAGATTTGAAAATTAAAATCGCAAAGTTTTACATAAATAGTGATTAAAACCAATGAAAAGTTAAACTGTATGAATCGTTTTGTAATGTATCTATTCATTCAAAGAAAAAACATAATTGCATATATATATATATTATTTTTGACGAGTTTTTAAATTAGTTGCATTTCATTCGTGTATATTCTATTATTATATTTCGATAGATTTCCATAAGTAATTGATGTAATTTTTTTCATATTTCCTGTGTGTTTAGATTGCTATATCTGAACCCAAACATTTTTGAAGAATTTCTTTCATAAAAATCTCATCATTTCTCAATAGATGTATGCATTTCCTCGCCTAATTTTCATTTAAGTTATTTCATATAATTATATTAATTTATTACATATCGAAGTAAAATTATATGAAATTATGTCTTTAAAAAATAGCGCATCCCATCTTCTCTTATTTTAATATAGCTTCTGGAAGATTAATCTTTTAATATACGTGCATATCGCTAACTGATAACATTAACACTTCCGGACATTGCTGTGTATGATAATGAACCATTATTTGCCAATGACTCGCTAAACTATCATTAAATCTCAGTGGGGGTTCGTTCACCTCCAAATATACAAAACAATTTTTGCAGAGCCGACATCGTTGCAAGAAGCTTGTTGATAACGGGATACTGAATAATAAAACTTGTTCTTTGATGCGTAACAAAAGCCGGGAAAGTATCCTTGAAATTCACATTCTCCGGTCTCGCTTCATTATCAATTAACGGAAAGGCCGTCGTTTTCTAGGATGCCATTTCATTACTCGTGATAAAAGGAATCCAATATTGTGAATTTAACAATCTGGATTAGGAAATGACTTGTTCCAATGGCTGAACCTATTTATAAAGTTTAGGGCAAGCTTAAATGAAAATCTGTTATTGCTGAAACCAGTTCTAAATTCCTTTGGCCTGGACTTTTCTGAACTACTTCATCTTTTCTTAAATTTTCAATAAGCAAATGAAAAGAATGTCTTGATTGTAGGACCACCCTATCAAAAACGGATATCCTCAAAGCAACCTGTTGTGAAATCAAAACACGCTATTTTTGTTTATTTTAGAACCGCAATGGATGTTGTATTTCCTGGTTTAAACGGTGTTTGAATATATATATGTGTGTGTGTGTGTGTGCTACTGGGTGTACATAAAGGACTATCTCAACTTTGCAGGACTATTAAATAACAACATAGTAAAATTCATCTTTGTTGTTCTTCTAAAGTAAAAAATTACAGTTTGAAGTGCTTAAAAAATTCGACACAGTTACAAGTGTTCAATATGAGCCCCTCTAAAAGTAAGAGCGATATTGTACGTTAACTAATCCTGCACCCTTTTCAGCATGGCTCGTGGGACGTTTTAGGAGCTACTGATAATGTTTCAACATCATCAATTTCACAAACATCAGTCAGTATCGGTGGATCAAGCCCCTGCTGCTTGATGTCTCTTAAAAAAGTCGCAGAATTCAGTAACGGTAGAGAAGAGGCTATTGATGAAGTATAAAGGTCTGTGGTGTGTTCTTGGTGACTCATTCACGAGTGTGGCAATTTGTCATTTAAATGAAGGATAGCTAAATGCTGATTGGGTGGTCATAATGGCAAAATCACCAGATTCTTTTAACAGTGGTGACATCTTAATCCGTAGAATGTCCAAGTAAATAATTCCATTCATGGTTTTCTCATGGAAAACGAATTAGCTTCATGAACTTTGATTTTCGATGGATAGTAAGACTGTATTTTGTTTTGTTTTGTTTTAATAACTCTACCTCGTATATATATTATATATATATATATATATATATTCACTTTTCAAGACAAAACAAATAATCCACCTTCATTTTTAGTACTCATTAAATGTAGTATAGATCAATTTATATTATAGATCCAATAATCCAATAATATTTATATATTGGATTTATATATATATATATATATATATATAATTCATATTATTTATATATTGTATATAAATATTATGATATTTTCCTTAAAATTACGTCAAAATTGAAAATAAATATGTTTTGTACAAATTAGGGTAATATTTCTGAAAATTCTTTTAGGAAACTGTTAATTTTTATATTCAGTGTAAAATAATGTTCTTAAAGATTTTTCGAAAGTACTTGTATAATTTCTTTTATAATATATAATTTTCGATCTTTTTTTTTTCATTTTAAATAAACATTTGTTTATCATTAATTATCATATTTCATCATACAATTTTTTTCTTCTTAGCAAAAAGGATGAAAGCTATAAAAAATCTAATAGTAACATTTTTATTGTATTTTATTATTCGGTGTATATTTATAAATTAACAGTTCAAAGTTCATCATTATTAACTTCTTTTACCCTCATAAATATAAATATATGCGTGCATATTCAATTAAAGTGCGGTCAGTAGAGTTTTTTAAAAATGCATTTTTAAATTTTTTGCTAGTCCCTTCCTCATCCACCTTTTATTTTTTTTTTAAAAAAAACCCACGACTTGACTTGATTGTTTTTAACATTGACTTTTAAAACGACGAGCTATCAACGACGGTCCTCGTAAATTTGGTTTTTGGTCATGAGGATGACACTTGGGCTGGCATCTCTCTCTCCAAACTTTCACACATCTTCTGCCTTAGGACTTAGAGCCTTGAAAGATTTAACATGCAACATCTCTACAGGGTGGACTTTTCAGTGGCACCACTAAGTGACCAACGCCGGTCATGAGTTCGGGATCATGATCACTTGGTTACTTCGGTCATTCATGATGTGTTGGATAAATATTTTAAAATTTGGTTTTAATGGATGGTATATTGCTAAATTGCAGATATGAAAGCATTTTTTCTCCTTCTCTTTTAGATATTTTTTATTAACATTCAAAAACTTGTTTGCATAAAAACGGTGGATTCGCAAATGAATACTGATATATCTTAGAAATATTCTTTAGATAAAAGCTATAACGTCACTCTAGTCTATGCTTTTTGTCTGATTGAGTGTATAAATAAGTTTAAGGATATTTATTTTGCTCTTTTATCTGATGAATCTCCCCCGCACTCTATCATAGTCACGGAAGGATAAATGAGGCAGTATTCAGTAGCCAAGAAAAAAAGAGTTCTCTGAATTTGTTCCATTTATAGATTATTTCGCTGATAGAAAGCTTCAGTTTCACTTACAGGCCACCCACGCATTTCCCTATGTTCTGGTGGTGGATCATTACGGTTTAATCTATGATATATATTTTCCTTCCTCGGTGTACAGTTATATTAAAAAGGAAGTGAAATTAATTTTTGATATGCTTTATTTTAAAGAAATTTATTCCCATATTTAGAATAACGATTTTTATCGCTTTCAGAAGCGTTTTCACTTCATATAGTAACTGAAAATCTGTGAGACTTTTTTGTTGTGATCTAAGTCTTGCAATGATTTTATTTTCAAGTATTATTTGTTGTTTTAAATTTACTATTGATCTTAATTTGATCTTAGCAAATTTTATGTGATGTACTATTTGCCATTTTAAGAATTATCGAAATGTTTTATAAATTGTCTCCAAAGTGGCTAAAAATATTTGAAATGACATTTGTAAGTTATCAGAAGATTTTAATTCAGAGAGTATTATTTAAACTCATACCATTGTATTAAATATGATTAATTTTTCAGTAAAACTTCGAATACTCAATTGATTCTTCAGGAAAAGGAATTTTTTTTATATTTACTTGCATGCCGATTTCAATACAAAGAATTCCACAAGCTGTTAACGAGTATTTTATCATGGTCATTCAATTTCCATTTATCTGTAGCCATGTGTAATTCTGACTAGCAGAACTTTGTGGAACACATAAATAAGTGAAAATTATCCATACATATTTGGAAATATTAGGTCCATAAGTTACATTGCTTATATACCGCGAAATAGGACACACTATATTCATTTTCTATAAAAGCATACTACCTAGTAGGAGAAATATCATTAAAAATCTTATATCTCTTTAGTCATGCATTCAAAATTATTCCAAATCGGTTGTTTAACAAATACCTGTTATTAGATTGACTCGGGTTCTAACCTCCGGTGTTGATTGTTTTAATGACTGTGATTGTTGACTATTTGCTCTGTAGTAAAGATTTAATTTTAATATGTAAATTTAATGCCTGAATAAAAAAGAAATTTTTGGAATTTAAAAATAAAATTAATTTTAAAATATCTAAAAATTTGAATAAAAAATTGTGAAAACTTCTAAAAAAGACAGCTTAGATTGAATCAGAAGGGTGGATGGGATTTAGCCTTGACAATCCAAACTCAGCAGAGAAATCTGAGTTAAAAATATGAAAGATTTTTGTGAGATAGCTTAAGAGACGAAAGGAAGCTATCTGGTTAGTCGATACAGAGTCAACCCGAGGGAGGAGTTACAGAGTAATATTCAATGTGTAAAATTTAGGAAAAATACAATTCTGTGGATGAAAAAATAAATAATAAAGTAGGAAGTTATCAATACAGTTAAAATATTTCAAAAAATGCTAGATATATTAAGATGTTTCTGGATCTATTAAAATTTAGCTCAGAGGCATTATATTTACTGAATACTCTCAGTTTTTGTTTTGAACACTTAACACCCAATTTACAATGTATTATATTTTAAATACACATCTTTATATTTTTAACAGTTATTTCTTCACTTGCCAATGGAAAAAATAAAAGTAAGAAGAAGTAAAAAGAAAATAATTAAGTTCTGAAAAGTCTTAATGTACTTGAGCTGTAAAATATACAACAAAATGTATTATCTTTGCAAAATGTACATCGGTTTTCTTCAGTTGCATCTCTTTCAGCAAAATATATCGTTATATGTATTCTTTTATTTGCCGTGTACAGTCACACCCAATATTACGAGTACATGTATTTTTGTACTGTAATGTGGGTTTTTGGAGGGAAAAAGTATTAAATAGATAACATATTCACTAATTTTAGTATATGTTAATATATTATTTTTTTATAAAAAAAATTATAAAAATTGCTGCATTTAAATGAAACAATGAAAAAAATTTACTATATTATAGTCTCACAAAATTGAGGGTTCATGCAAATATATTCTTGTATAAAAAATTAAAAATGGAAACTTGTAATTCACAGCGTAATATTTTAGTTTACTAACTACTTCTAAATAGTATGACATTAAATCTATTAAGTTTTAAATTGTTTCAGATAAAGTTTAACTCATTCTACTATAGCAATTCTATTTTCAAAATGTCCTTATTCGTCTTACGGTGTTTTTGTATTACCCTCTGTTGATGATACCGCAAAATGTCGATCAAATTTAGATCAGGAGATTATGGAAGTGTTTTCAACTCATATTAATGGCTGGTTTATAGTAAATCTTTCACGGCATGTGTCAAGAGCTTAAATTCGTTCTCTTCCTGAAATGTGAAACTGATTCTACTCCAATATTTTTAACATTCTCTTTTTAAAATTAGTTTTTAGAATATTAAAGTAAGATATTTTGTACATTAATTCATTCATAAATGCAGGTACTCCGAAACACTTTGGCTGACTTTCGGATTTATTTTCATCTACATTCTGTTACTGATGCATCTTTGTTCTCATGGGTTGTGTTTGTATTCTCTGGATGGAATGGAATATTTGTTTTTTAACGACCTTTTTTGATTACCATTGCTGACAAAAATATTAAACTTTTATCCAACACTAAATAGAATCTTTTTCCAAAGTTGTTCTAAACTCACAGTATAATTATTCCTTTACAAGTTTTTATCTCCTGACCCTAGTTACGTACTTTTTCAGTTAGAAACAACTGTTAGATTTCGAAATTGTTTTTGAAGTACTCATTTTAAAATCAATTGCTCTTAACATAAGATCTTCTCATTGGAAACTTGCAGCTCCTTTCAATTTTATTTTTAAATGTACATTACTTTTTATTTATTTTACGGGTTTTGAATGTTATTAAAATATCATAGAGTGGATATAGCTGTTTCCCATAAAGTTTAAAACATTTTTTGATAAATTAATACAGAGTTTTTTTTCCTCCTCTTTTTTGTCTCCTTCCGATTATCCATTTTCCCTCAATGGATGTTGAAACACTAATAATATTAAATTGGAAAAGTTTTTATAAGTTTGTTATGCAAAACATTTGTTAGAGGAACAGGAAATTTGTCAAATTTACTGGTTGTTTTGAAAAGCAATTTTGAAATTTTCCCCTCAGTTTTGAAATAGCTAATTATAGCGCAATTTAATTGTTTTTAAAACATTGTGCAGTGTTTTTTATTCAATTCTTACATTTCTTTTTACTTAGAAGTAATCATAAAAGGTGCGTAACGGAAAATAATATTAAAAAAGTATTAAGATACATATATAATCGCTCGTGAATAACATTTTTTAAAAAATTTTTTATTAATGAAATAAAAATTTCCACGATAAGTTTTAAATGTATTCCCTAATTTTGTGAGTGAGTGAATATAATTACTTTATAAGTCACATCAATTTTTTTTGTTTCAAAGAGAGCGAGAGAGATCATAGATTAAAATAAAGATTGCACATTTGATATATTTCTTGTAAATTTCGTACCTCGATAAATATTGCAAATTCTATTGATTTTTAATATGTTTACACCTCTAAACTATTAAAAAAATTTCAGTATTAGAATTGTAAATTAAAATAATGTTCATATGAATTTGAAAGAATTTATTAGTGATATTCTTATGCCTTTTCGCAACATTATCTAATTTTTTTACAAATATGTAATCGCTAAACGAAAAGTTTGAAAGAATGAATATTGATCGCACATTTCTATGCAAATATGAATACAAATCATGTTTATTTCATTAATTTTATGTATACTAATTATGAGACCCGTTTTTGTTGCGTAAATTGTTCTAATTTGGTAACATTTTTCAAATTCTGTTGTTTTTTTTATCTAGATTTTTAGTCCATGTTTTCGAAGGTAGTACATTTTTACTTTATGAATAATTGCGCATTTAATAAGAAGAGTGAAGAGTTATTTTCTAAATATATAACTCGTTGTTTACAAATCATATCATTCAGAACTAAACATTAATTCAAAAGCCGAAATAGTAGCGACCACAGTTCAAAGCAAACTAAAAAATCGTGACAACTCTTGGAAATAAAAACCTCTTTAATTACCCTATTAGAAGATTTGGCGATTTCTTTGATCCGTGACTTAATACGGTGAACAAGAAAAAAATGGAGCTTTGAATCACGATTCCTATTAAATAGGAAGCAATGACTGTTTAAAAAATCGTATAGAATGCTGATTTCTTCTATAGCTATCACATCGGATTCTGAATTAATAGGTGGAAGTCAATAGTTGGTTTGAAAAATGAGAGACCTACTTTTCATTCATCTTTGAATATACACCCTCAAATATGAATGATGATGCTGCAGTTTGAAGTGTGGTAACCTGCTCTGAGTAACAAGGAAATTTGTTTTCAGAATGAACTATCGCTTTCAATTTCTAGAACTGGAACTATTTATTTTGTTTAAGGCAATCTTCCTAAAAAGAAAAATTGCAGTACAAGAACAAGTTTATTTAATTAAGTTTCTTTGGGCATATTTCATAAATTTTAAAAATTCAAAGATGATTAGGCATTTTGTAGATATATTTTTTCTGCTCATAAGTTCGCAGATCTTTTAACATTTGTTTGTTAAGTTGTATATATTTACTTTATGATAATGATTAATGAGTTAATATAATTACAACTGTGTCACTTATTTCTTAAATTTTTCAACAACAAGAAAGTTTCATTTTCAGAATGAAGAATTGCTTTCGATTTCTGAAACAGGAATAATTTGATTTATGAAATATAGTAACTGTCTTTAAGGAAAGAATTTAGGTTATATTAGCAGAGAAATGCTGGATTGTCCAGAAAAAAATCATTATTTTTTTCTAACAAAATGAAAATAAAAGTGTTTGTTCGATTTTTTTGTCATCATTTGAGTTCTAAATCTTTTTGTCATGAAAATGAAAAATTTTAAAGTGAAAAGTAGAGGTCTTTAATTGCAAACTATTTTATACATTTCGCTTTATATAAGTAAGAGTGAAAGCATTTGCAAATACTTTTAGTGCAAACGCATACAATGTAATTTTACCGTATATTCCAAGTAATTTTGAACACGCTCTGCATATAAATTACTAAAATTATCACGTTTTCAAACACATCGTTCAGAAAAATTTTAAAAGTATCTATAATTTTGTATATATATAGCGACTTGGAACTCCACGTCGTTATATATATACAAAATTACAGATATTGTGAAGATGATATGAGAATAATGGAGAATGCAACCGTTTATCATATGATAGTTTATTCCAAGGAATCAAAAAACCGTTCTGTACCCCAAGCCATGACTAGAGTAGAGTCCTATTCAAGAGTCGATCGTGAAAGAATGAAGTTCGTCCACGTGGTTACAGTATTGGAGTGAAGGTCGAAGTTAATGTAGTTGTGCGGGAGATGGATTGAGTTGTACTGGGCAGCAGGTTTACCCCAACTGACATATAAAGGGATGGGGATTCATTACAAAAACACACACACACACATATATATATATATATATATATATATATATATATATACTAACCATTACCCACCGTCTTCGCTGGCGATTTCATGATATTTTGTAAATAAATAGTGTTTATATATATATATATATGTGTGTGTGTGTGTGTGTTGTGTGTTAATGATTGATATCTAAGTTCTGTTATTAAGAATTTGATTGCACATTGGAAAATATACTCTTATCTGTAACTCTCGTCTCTTGATATAAAAAGACAGAACTTCTAATTAATAATTTTTAATTATCTCTAAAATTGAAGTGGAATGATTTTCTGCACTCTCGTAGCCCAATAACTAAGTGGATTTCCGCTAAATCAATTTTCAGCGAATCTCTACTCTGTAAAATAAACATGAGTGTCAAATTTCAAGTCTAAATCTAATAGAGAAAAAGCGGAATATTTACTATCAATACACTCCGTAACCCCATTGTCGATTTCCAAAAGAACTGTTCTTAGTGGATTTCAATTCGACAAAAGAAACATGCAAACTAAATATCCTTATTATAGTCCTGATAGTTGGAAAATAGGAATTTTTTTTGTGTCAATACGTAACCCCCCCCCCCCTCCGATTCCTCAAAGTAGTCGATTTCCGTAAAATACATTCTTAGTGGTTCTCTATCCAACAAAATAAACATGCTTAACAAATTTTAAGAAAGCGGGTTTAACAATTCAAAAACAGGGATTTTTTTATATAACTCCCCTTAACCCCTCGCAAACCCCTTAGGGGTCAATTTTTGCAAAAGTTTTTGTTAGAGGAACTCTATTCCTTGAAAGGAACAGACCTACCAATTTTCAAGCAGGCAAGCCTAACAGTTTAGAAACGAAAATATTTATCTCTTATGTCCCTTAATCTCCCAAAATGAAACTTGGGGGTTGATTTTCACGAAACCCATTTTGTAGCGGTTCTCTACTCTACGAAAGGAATCTGCTTACCAAATTTCAAAACTGTAGATCTAATAGTTTAAAAAATGGGAATAATTATCTGCAACGCCACTTGGAGGTCGATTTTCATAAAAAAAAAACTATTTAGCAGTGGATCTCTACTTCATGAAAGGAATCTGATTACCAAATTTCAAGACTGTACGTCAAAGAGTTTAAAAATGGAAACAATTATCTATATACAACAATTATCAATATCCTTAATCATCCGTAAAGCCCCTTGGGTTTCAAATTTCGCAAATCCGTTCTTAGGAGATCAATAAGCCATGAAAGGAACATGCCTATCAAATTTCATATCTGTAGGTTTAATAGTTCCGGAGATATCATGATGAGTAAGTCGCTTTTCTCATTTAAGAAACTCACTGCCTCACAATTGCTTAGATCTTTCACTAAAGAATTTTGAGGGTAGGTGATAGGACAATTTTAAAAAATCCCAAGTTCTTAAGTTCCCCAGCCTTTTCACAATGAAAAAAATCTTCAAAATTGTTAAAATATCGAAAATTTTCAAAAAAGAGGGCGCGATTATTGACAAGTGAGCTTAAAATTAAAAATTATTGCCATTTGATAAAAAACTAAATTAATCATTATATTTTCAACACACAGAATTGATCAAGATAAAGACACATTAGTATAGTTTATGTGATCCATTACTTTAAAGATAAGTTGCGTTTTTTTATAATTTAGGTATTTTCATATCTTACGGAACACAAAAAAAAAGGATATCAATGAAAGCATATATACAACGCAGATGTATTTCTTTTACTTCGATAATTCTCTTGATGCAGCATGTCGCTTCATAAATGGGCCTGAGGCAGCTGATAGACGCACCTGGTGTTTATAATTCGGCGATGATATCTCAAAAGAATAATGGCGACCTTAAAAGATCACGCGAAGCTTTGCAATTCGCCATCTCCAAAATGGCATAAGACAAAGGCTAGAGTTTCGGCCATCTTTGTTATTTTACGCGCAGGCCTTGCAATTAAAGGGGTGTAAGACGACACTCTTTGAATACCCGGATTTGAAAAGATTATAGATTATGTCGCCTTTGGGTATTATTTAGGATATGCATTTGAGTTGGTTCTTTTCTAATCTGTGATCGATAAAATTTTGGTAATCTTCTAAAGATACGCCTTAATTGGTGGTGGGGTAAATTCTTCGCGACTTTTGTTGAAACCCGAGTTGACATGCTACCCATGTTATAACTTAACACTTGGAATTATTCAAGATTGATCTTAAGATAATTCCAAATGTCTTCCTAAAGAAGAACACGTTTAATCGAACTTATATTTATTGAATTTAAAGTGTGTGTGCCAAATACACACACTCAGAGAATTAAATTTAAAATTCCCTCACTATTCTTTGGGAAATAATTAGTCTAATTGAAGATCAGTTTTATGTAATTTGCATATTTACAGTTGTATCCGAACATCTCAAAACGTAAATGAAATAACCTTGATGAACATGAAAAATATGAATCATTTTTAGTCTTTAGAATACTGTACTTTAATTTTATTAAAAAATAGTATTAAAACATAATCGTACAGTCAACAGATTAAAAAGCAGTCATCATTTAGTAATTGAAAACATTTGTCCTCTTTACTTGTTTATGTTTTTCTGTTTTTCTGTTTTTGCCCAGCGATACACTTTCAATTTTTTTTTTTCATTATTCATAAAAATTTGGGTCTAATAAAATATTATTGTTAAATTTATATTATTATACATTATTTAGAAACAACAAATTTCGTTTCTAAAATTATATATCTACATAATTATTCCCCACCCCCTTTTTTGTGCATTTTTATTAAATTTTCAAATTAACGATTTCACAGTTTCTTGAAATCTACATTGAAAAATAACGAACCTTAAAAATAAAAACTGAGTATGTGAAAGACAAGAAGATGTAGTATAATATTCTTGAAATTGGCTGAATTCATTGGTTTAATGTTTCTGTTTTATGTGAGAGAGATTCTTTCTAATAATATTTAGCTTTACATTTTGTAAAGCTTAAATTGAAAACAAATGTTTGATACATCTAGATCACATTTCGTTTCACGGTGTATTGAAAATCACTGAGATCAAATGTGCTTCTGCGTTTTATGCAAAAGAAAATAAATACCACTGGTTTTGGCATTTTTATAATGGATCTTTTTCATGACATTACTGTTATAAAACAGAACATTGTTTACTTTTTTTAAGGTAAAAAGACAAATAATGAATCATTTGCTATGACTTTCTCTGAGTTCTTTTGCCTGGTTCGTAACGATTTTGCATACTTAGTAAGAAGGTGATTGCTCACAATAAAACATGTATATATTTGTTTATTGTTCTAAGAAATCAAGCGGAGAGAGTGCATGACCATTTACAAAGGAAATTGAATTAGGTTTAAAAATCTATTTTTATGTGGGAGTTAAGAAAGACATTCAGAGATGGAAGCTTTAAAAAATGCATTGATTCGTGCGCGCTTCGAAATAGATGTACTTGAAAGGAAGGTAACTTTTTGTTGTTTGTGAAGTATATTTTTTTTTGTACTAAGAGAAAAATAATCACTTTTAATTGTAATTAAGGTACATTGTTTTATGGAGTATAGACAAGCAATTAATTGATTTAATTCTTATTATTTATAATGCAACTTTTTAAATAATATATTTTTGTGTCAATGTCAACAGTTTTTGATTCAACAATCAAAATGTATGGGCAAAATGGGGATAATTGTACCGTTTCTTAATCTTTTATTATCCATGTTTTCTTAAAAAGTAAATGGCTTGGGATAGGCTTAGAAATCGTACCAAAAATAATATAAAAGAGCAAACATTTTGATAAAATTTCTTTAAAAAAAACTTTACAACAACAATATATATACTGAAGATAGCACGTAAATTTATTTTCAGAAATCAGTATACTCATAATGTCTGTTTCAAAAACAAAATTTGAATTATTGTTTATTTCCAAGGCAAGTAGACATTATTATGCATAAATAAAAAAAGAATGTTTCTACTTAAATGAAATAAAGCTGTGAATTCATCAAAATAAAAATTTGAAAATCATATTCACTTCAATCAAGATTATTATTGTTCTTCCTGTTGTTTAATTTTGATTTTAGTATTTAAAGTGATCTTCATAAATAATTTTAATGTCCCAACTTTTTTTGTGAATTTTGTTTATTTATATTCGTTTACGCAGTCTATATACCATAAAATTATTGAATATAAATTTTAAAGGCAAAAGCAATAAATTAAATTTAGAATTAATTTGGAAAAAAGTGTGTATTATTTTCGTAATTGAACACTGAAAGGATATTAAGCATTGAAAGCGTTTATAAATAATTGTGATAAAAATAGTTTATTAAAGTTCTAATAAAAAAATGAATCAGAAAAATCAACTCTGTTTTGTTATTTATCTGCACATTTTTGTGGCAAATTTTTTCTGCACATTTTATTTGTAATGAAAACTATAATCAAGCTTTGTTTTTCTTTTTTAATTTGCAATTAATAATTCTCTAAGGAAAAGCCTGGGAAACAATTATACAGCTAAAACTACAAAAGAAAAAAAAACTATTTTTATCATATTTGATTTTTTCTCATAAATATTAAAATGTTTCAGATTAATTCATCAAATCTGAAAACAATAGCATTTCAAGAAACATTTTTATAAATGAAAAAGTCTTACCATATCTTATTGTTAGTTACAAAACTTCCATCTATTTATAGAGAGCAATAAATTCAAAAATAGAGCTTGATAATTGTGGTTGATTGTACAACATTTATTCTGAAAATCTTGAATAAAAATAAATATAACTATTGTCACAGTATTTTCGATTCTTTAAACAGCCTTAAGTATGCAAACTCTTCCCACGATGTCTTCCATATCAATATTCACCAAAAAATCTCAAGTATCATTAAAGGCACTCTTATTTTCTATTTTAAATTAATCTCATCGTATATAGATATTACACTAGTCTCGTAAAATCATCCGCTGTTGTAACATTCAGTTATAATATTGCATTTTTGATGTTGAACAGTGGCATAGTCTGTGTTATTATGTGCTCGAATTTTCAGACATGGAAAAGAAACGCCATAAGTAAAATTTTTACTTTAATATCATTCTCCTTAGAACAGAAAATTTTGAAATTTAAATTCGTTTTATAGGTTTATCTAACTCATAGGTTCTCAACGTGGGCGATAATGCCCCCTTGTGGGCGTTTGAGGCTTTCAGGAGGCAATAAGAGACTCAGAATGAGTTAAGGGTTTTTGAGATGGTATGGAGGGGCATGGGCAGATTAATCAAATATAGTCCAAAAATACGCTGATTATGTACTAACAAAAGTAAACTTTAATACTGGTTACTTATGTTGATTGTATGTATTTATAATTGTACATTCGTGGCAACAGCTATTTCAGATTTGCAAGTAAACAAAATTGAGGGCCTTAAAAAACTAAATTACAAAAAATATATTCCATTAGTAATAGAATATTTTTTTAAAATCTAATTCATGTTTTCACCATGCATTATGTGTGTGTGTACGCTCTTAATTCTCTGGTGTGGGAAGGGGCGGCATCAAAATATTCAACAGAAAAGGGGGTGCCAGTTCAAAAAAGGTTGGGAACCTATGATCTAACTGAATGATTGTACATTAACGTTGCTGAAGCTACATTAGAACTATTGGCGATGGATCTCATAATTTTGAATCTAAGTCAAGCGATGACAACGGCACAGGAGCTATCTCTGGTAACCTTTTCTTCAAACTTCCGTACTATGTTAGCGTGAAGACTTTGAAATTTTACAGATTTAACATTCATCAGCCTCTCTACACAGCGGGTTCTTATTGGAAGCGGGATTCAAACCCCCTACTCAAAAGAAACAATAGGTTTATCTGAGTAATATGCTTTATTCCAGCGATAAAAAATAGTTATAAGATGTGTCTGAAATATTTAATACGATTTTATTACTTTATTATTAAAGCTTTTACAATGTTAACGAGAAGTATATATAGACAATTTTTTTGGCTCGAGGACCACGTTGTGGAAGCATAGGATTCTAGAGGGCCTCACCATTTTAAAATGAGTTAATCATTAGTTAACTTTGCATCTCAGAAAAGGTATGAATTGTACCATGTGAAATCAATAAATATAAACTAAATAAAATAGTGGCAGTTTCATTTTTTAATTATATTGGACTAGTTTCATATTATCTAGAGCTGCATTCAAGCACGTTTAATTTTAGAATAAGCTTAATGAGACAAATATACCCAATATATATATATATATCATACTCTCTCTTTTCTACAATTTTTTTGAAATCAGGAATTCACTGCCTTCAAATTAATGTCAGTCAACTTCCATCTATACTTACTCTTGTTGGTCTTCATGCAAAGCCTTTGCTCACAAATATATGTAGACTAAAATATAGGGAACATTTTCTAACTATTTGGTTTTCTGAATGTTTGGCAGAGTCCATATAAGGCCCACTGACAGCTGCTTACCCACCCCTGATAAAAACTATATTTTGCACCATGTGAAATGCAATATGATTTCGAAGGTATTATTTTTTAAATTTAACTAAAACCATGTCTAATTCAATGGCATAACTTGTGTATCGTTTCGGTTTAAATTATTTGTCATGTAGTAATTCAAATTCTAAAGTATTTTATTTTGTAAATAAATTAAGTATTCGCACGTCTTTCACAGTTGGTTTTGGTCACTATCATAGATTTTTAATATTTATGCAGCATGATATTTCACCATCGATTTACTTTAATGCAAAATTTTATAAAAATTTTAAGCATACTCGTGTTTAGTTTATCAGAAACTAACTAAAATGCTAACACTTATCTTTTTCTCTACATCAATTTTAATTTTTATGTTGTCTGTTCCATAAATTTATGTTTGTAAACATGATTACGGAGAGTACAGAAATGCATCAACCATTTGTAAGCCGTAAAACTTCATATAATTCAAGTATTATGTTCACACTTCACATCAAATAATGCAAAAAAAAAAAAAAAAAACTTCACTGAAGAATTTTTTGGATTTTAATCTCACTGGAACTCTTAAGGATCAATAGATAATAATTCAACAAAAATCAATATTGTGGGACTAAAAAGAAAAAAAGAAAATCTATTCCATGAGAATATCTAAAACTTTGGCATGTTTATTTTCCTAATCATTCCAAAAAGTTAGTTCAAGTTGAGAAGAATAATTTGAGAACCATACAATAAAATTGTTATCCGTACATCGTTATGAAAATATATTTAAGTAGTTCAATTCAGGGTCTTTTTTATTTGTGTTTTTCTTACAAATTTAGATAATGTATTGTAATCTATAGGAAAAGTAATTTGTATGCATATTTTATTTTAATTTACCAACAGCATAAGAGAAATCAAAACTTTTTGTTAGCAGACTTCACTTTACACACAGCAAAGTTTTTTCTATATAATTCTGTCCGCGTCTGCAGAAAATTGCCCCACCTGAAAGCGCAACGCAATTTGAATGTTGGTCAGGAAACGGAGTAGACGATTTTGATCTTTATGAAATTATATTGTGTTATGATGACACGGAGGATGGTTATTTGTTTTTTGATTCGACGAAAACTCAGGCGTGTGAAGGTAAATCTTTAGTTTGTATGTTGTTCCTTAACTACAGAAGCTGTTAAAATAAATTTATTCGTTGTGTAAGAACAAATAGTAATCCCAAGATTTACACACAATTACATGAATTATCATGCTACCGTATTATGTATTATACAAACCAGTGATCTCCAAACTTTTTAATCGCGTATTTATATAGAACCAGAATAATTTTAAGAAGTACCCTGTTTAACACATATATAGGTATATATATTTTTATGAATTTGCATGTATCATGAGACTACTTCTTCCGAGTTCTTCAAATATCACTCTATATACCTCCTTGGAAATGCGTGTCACACTTTGAAGACCAGTGATATGCACCATACAATCTCCTTAAAAAATTTATGTTTAGAAATTTCACAAAATGCCTAATAATTTATTAAAAGTTTAACACAAGTTCGGGATGTTTTTAAGCTTAAATGACAGAGAGATAGACCATTTCACGTATTTTCTGTATATACGTACATTCTTCAAGTCCTATTATAACTGATACCCGTCTGGGTAAAGATGTTGATGCACGTTAAATCTTTCGAGGCTCAAAGTCCTAATGAGAACGTAGTATGAATTTGGTGAGTGGGGCGCAAACTCATGTGTTATTTATGTCATTTGACAAGGATCAAAATTATGACGTCGTCGGCTCCGGTTGATTTGAGGTAGCGTGCCCGCTTCGTAAGCCTAAGGTTGCGGGTTCGACCCTGGCTGGAGTCGATAAATTTTCTGGATGCGAAAGTCGTAGGCTCGCATGTCGTATGATTGTGTGGCATGTAAAAGTTCCCTTGAGTATCAATTTGGCTCTGGTACACTGGGAAAAGTTAAATCACGGCAGTATTTAGGATACGACGAGAGATTGAATTCAATTTAATTCAAGCGCCCAAATTTAGTAGCAAGACCGTCACTAGATGGTGCCACCATGAAATGGCTCTCACATTTAGATACTTGCCGTGTCTGCAAAGATTAAGTTGCTAAAATACAACTCCATTGGGAAAAAATGACGACGTCCGTTCAATGCCCTCGTGTTGCTTCAGAGTTCAATATTGAGAATCAATTCAAAAAATATCATTCAGAGTTAATAAACAATCAATCAGTCAGTGGTGCTTTTACTTGTAAGCAAAGGCCTTTAATAAAGTGGAAAGTTTTGACATTCTGCTGATAGAAATGCATCATATTTCCAAATGTATTAATGCGCATGCTTTAGATTTTTTTTTGTTTGTTATAAATGAATATAAAATTATCTAACCTTAGTATATTACTATTCTTAAAGTAACATACTTTCAATACAACTGAACTTTTCATTAAAAATTATTATTGAAGAAAGGAACTTCCAAAAATGTATATGTTTCCATTCCCTCTTGTCAAACCATTTGAGATATGTTTTTTGCAGTACTGACATCGAATTTCAGAAAAACTATGTTTTATAGTCTTTTATTTAAATTACCCTATATATTTATTAATATCATGTATGAAGCTTGTAATGAATGAGTGAGAGAGGCTATTTTATTCATAATAACATGCACGTGCAGAAAAATTCCCCAGGCTGAAATTCATGGATGTTGGAAAGGAAAGAAGAGACACACACTTTTAAAGACAGTAATGCATGTCATATTCCTTTTGAGGTCAAGTTCCATTGCCGATGGAGAAGTGACTCAAATGTCAATTAATGAAACAGATTACTTGTTTTAATACGATACAGTTGAAGAAACGGAGTAAGAAATGAAAAGAAATTCTTCTTAGAACACTTTTCTGTTTTTTTATGGTAATTAGTTTAATTTTATTTATACTTGACCTCAATATCGTGTTAGATGTTTGTTATATGTGTTATAAAAAATTTTTGATCAATTTTTAAAAAAAGTATGAAATAGACGTTGAAGGCGATTTATCAAAATGTGTAAATATACTTTTCATTTCTAGGATAAAAAGATCGAATGTGCTTTGAAATATCCAAACTCAATACCTTAAGAACAATATCAAATTTTGTAAAGAATTAATTTCACATAAAATTGTCTTTGTTGTAATTGATCTGTATTAAATAAGGAAAGAGAGAAGTGAATTTTATAATTGTATATTATTTATTTTTTACTCCAATATACATGGTTTTAATTTCTTCTTTTCCTTTCCTTTCAATTTCATGTGTTAATTAATTGCGGCTTGAATAATTATCAGTATAAATATGAGTATACATACTAGCTTTCTCTTTTGAATATTTTTAATTTTTCAATAATTATTACTTAAAGGATTTTTTACATTATTTGATATGCCTCTTTTGTAAACAATTTTTTTTACAAATAAATCATAAAAAATGAAATTCAAACTATTTGAATTTTTTTTCTAAAACAGGAGTATCACATTTATTTAAATTTCATACTTGGTTTAAAAACAATTTCAAACTAACTCGTTTTTAATGAAATGATATAATTACCTTCTTCATACTATTATTACTTGCTTATTATTTCTGTTTGAACATTTATTAAAAATTCAAGGGCTTAGGAAAAACTTTACTTTTTATTTTTGAAATCTAATTATTTCTTATTAGTATTCATAACTTTAGAAATCTGTCTATAATTAAGTTCTTTGAAACGTTCTGATTGTTTAAAGTTTTACTTCTTTTTAAAAAACTTATTCTGTGAAATACAACATCATTAAGTTTTATATTTGCTGCTTTTATTATTAAGGGAGATAAATTATTTCGTTTTCAGTAGAACACTTTTTGTGGTATTCTGTAATTCAATGCAATATTTTTGAGATAGTTGCTCCGTGTATGCATTTATAATAACAAAGGCACGAATAATTTCGCAAGAAAAGCTAAAATTGGCATACTCTAAAATGCTTTAAAGAATTACATGAAAATATTCTAAAATGTCTTAAAATAGCATTATGAAAACAAAAATTTAAGATTACCAATAATATTTCAGCATTAAATTATCAATTCTTACTTTATCGTCAGAGTAAATAGTTAACTCTCTTCTGGAATGTAGAATATAGGTTGAACTTAATTAATATTGCTATACATGGCAAGATTCATTAAAAGTATTTCAAAATTGTTAGAAATTGAAGCATGAATAACATATTCGAACAAAAAACGTGACAAATACAAAAAAAGAGGCTAAATAAAAAGGCTTAATCTTGAATCTGAAATAACTAAGAACAAATCGCCAACTGTTCTTACACATTAGTTGAAAGACGTCTTGTTATTCATGGTACAGATCCTGTTGTAACTTTTTTCCGTAACTCTTACGAAAGTGTGTATCCCCCCCTACTCCTACCTTTAAAACTCATTGTAGAGTAGAAAAAAGACTTATCGTTTGTTTCTGTGAATTAAAAACATTTTTTATTGTACTCTGCTTTATTATAGATTATTCAAAGTAATATTTTCGTTAAAATTGAAATATCTTGAGCAAGTCTCTTCTTTTTAGTTTCTTGGAATCCGTCTTCTTTTTCTTGTGAGCTATTTTTTTTTATTATCAGCGTGTACAGTTGATAATTTATTTGTTTTCTAACATTGGAACTGTGACCTATTTATAAAAGGATGGACTAAATAAATATCAGATTAAATATTATTATAATCAGATTATTGCTATTGTAATCTTATGAATGTTACTCATTCATCTAGAATCATATGCAATAATTATTTTTATCTGCTATTACATGCATTTATTTGCTGTTTTGAGAGATTTATATACATAAATTATTACATTTAATAAATAAGATCATTGAATACTTATAGTAGATTACATTAAAAGAGTTTTAAATTACATATTATTTTTCAAAAGTTATGATACAACCAGTTTTCAGTGTCTATTCGAAAACTAATCAACATAAAAACATATAATTTTGGACAATTGCGCTTTAAGCAATTATTTATTGAATCTTGTTTAATGTTAGCACCAAGCATGATTTACAAGAAAAAAACTTTTTTTTTGGCTATAGTCCACAGTTTAATAAAAAATAATTACATATTATTCTAAAAAAAAATTTAATAATTGATTTTGTGATGAACTTGTCTGAACCTACGTATAATTATTTGGGGTCAATTAACGGCTTCAATTTTGATTGTTAGACATTGAAATGTGAAAAAAATGATCATACGTAGAGTAAAGGCTGTTTGAAATAATTTTACCTCGGAGGTTGATCTATAATCCCCCTCCCCTATCGTATGTTGAGGTAATCCCAAAAATGTCTTATTGAGTTAAAGTCGATACATTCCATTCGTTCAAAAACTTGATTTTCAAGATATTTATTAACAAGCTTATCTTGATGAGGTGACCTAAAAGAACTAGAAAAAAATATTTCTATCCTTTGAAATGAATTTATATCATTAGCACCATCATATTGTGACAGCGAAGATGTTGTCCGTATATATTTCACAGCTGTTATAGTCTCTCATTAGAGCTCATACAGATTCGTAGGACAACCCAGAGGGATTTCAGCTCAAGTTATGGTTCTACCTCCTTTATATAATTCTTCCATAATATTAGTTTAATAATATTTGATGCTTTGGGGTTTCTCCAGCTCGCAACGTAAATCACCCTTAAAATGTAAACTAAAACTCACTTGTAAAAAATAGAGATGGCCCCATTGTTGCCTGGTACAAGCAACACAAGCGCTCTTGTTCTATATAACCTTATATTTCTCTGAATCATCGTTTCCTTTTATTATCATCTATTAAGAACACACACAAGGGGCTGTCTGCTATGGAGTCCTTAAATGTGGACGTCCGATATTGTCATCCCTGATACGGAACAATTTTTTGAAATTAGATGTGATACATAGCTTCTCCTTCGGGCTGAATGCACTAGGAACTGATCTTGCTCAAGGGTTGCAACAGATAGGTGCTTATCATGATGCTGAATGTTCGGATTGAAATTAACCTCAGAGACGAACTATACTACGAGACTCATAAGACATCTAGAAGTATCAGCTTGTGATAACCTTGTTCCTATCTATTCAACTGCCGCCCATGTTAACGAATTTGGCTAACAGCATCTCCAACACATGATTAAGAATACCCTAATGCGAACAATTGAAGATAAATAAGTATAAACAAATTCAAAAACTAAATTTGAAAAAAATATATGTTCATAATTTTTTCCGACTGTTATATATATGTTATGTACTGTTATTATATACATGTTTCTATACACTTTCGAAAAGTATTAATGAATATAATTGACTCATAAGGTTGTATTGAAGTTATGATAATTCTTATATGAATGATCATATTTTCTGTCTTTATATTGTGTCTTTTAAAGATTAGTTTTAATATACTGTTTGCACCTTAACTTGTATAGGTCAATGCATCTAACTGAACTGACTAAAAGTATATAACTGATTTTTTTTCCAGAAAATAAATTCAATAAAATAAAACTTTCAAATCAACGATGGTGTATGTAAATAAGGAAGAAGAATCAAACATGATAAAAATGATTTAAGAATAGTGCTATATATAAGCTTGTAAATATTTATATATACATTTTTGATGTGGTTATGTAACTCTATATTTAATAATTAAAGAAAAAGAATCATTTGTATCTCGAATGCATCATTTCATGAAGCTTTGATTATTTTATATCATATTTATGTGTATAATTTCTTTGCAGGGGATCTGGACCCAGTAACAATGAGCTTGGTCGCGCAGACGCAATTCGCGCCTCTTCCAGAAGCTTTGTGTAAAGTAGTATATGATTTGACGTCAGAGGGAATAGTAGCATCCATGCAGGTCATTAGCAAGAGATTAAAGTCTACTTTCCCAGAAATAACAGTACCATCCGATGATATACTTTATAAGACTCTTGGTAAGCGATTTCAATTACTTCATAGATTTCATGTTCAAGTAATTATGAAAAATGAACAGAGTTTTAAAAATATTTATCTTGTGTTATGGTTCGATAATTTATTTCCAGAATTCACAAGCAATGAAAGTTAAAATATTAAAAATTGACATTTAAGGTAATTTTTATATATAACTGATATTATACATACACTATCTAGCCAAAAGTATCCGGACACCCAGAGGTATGGACTTAGAGCGTCCTGAAGCACATATTAATATGATGTTGGTCCCCCTTTTGCATGGATGACAGCCTGCACACGTTTGGGAAGACTTTCCACCTATTTTTGATTGCTGACCATAGGAATTGCCTTCCAGGCGTCCATCACAGCTGAAGTGAGTGCTTGCAGTGAGGATGGTCGATTTGGCTGGCTACGTAATCTGCGCTCTAATTCATCCCAAAGGTGTTCTATGGGATTTAGATTGGGGCTCTGAGAAGGCCAGTCCAGTTTTTGAACACCCATTTCGTCAAACCACGTCTGTGAAAGCTTCGATGTGTGAATGGAGCAGTTATCCTGCTGGAAGAGAAATGGGCCTTCCCCGAAATATTGTCATAGAGTTGGGAGTGCAGCATTGTCCGAAATGTCCACATACATCTCAGAGTTCATGTTTCCAATCACAGGAACTAACGGACCCAGGCCAAACCACGAGAAACACCCCCACACCATTATGCTTCCACCACCAAACTTAATAGTCGGCACAATACAGTCACTAAAGAAACGTTCGCTGGGCATCCGCCAAACCCAGACGCGTCCATCCGACTGCCAGACTGTAAAGCGAGATTCATCACTCCAAAGAACAGTTTTCCACATGTCCACAGTTTAATGAAGGTGACACCATTGCAATCGATGTTTCGCATTCTGTGGAGTGATGTTTGGCTTGTGAGCGGCTGCACGACTATGGAATTCCAAGTTTTTTAACTCTCTACGGACAGTCCTGCTGCTAACACTAATTCCTGATGAACTTTGGAACTCCTGAGAAATTTCCACCAACGAGAACTTGCGATTTTGTTTCACTACCCTTTTCAGAGTTCTGCAGCTCCGTTCACCAAGTATTTTCGGCCTACCGGTTCGTTTTTCTGCCGTTTCACTGCCTCGACGTTTCCACTTCACAATTACATCACTCACAGTGGATTTAGGCTTCTGTAGAATGTCCGCAATCTCACGAACTGATTTCCCACAAAGGTGGTATCCCACTATACTTCCACGATCAAACTCACTAAGCTCATTTGACTTACCCATTGCCTCACAAACGCATAAATACAATCTGACAAACCACTACTAACACATTTATAGCTTTCAATTACGTATCAAATTGCGTCACTCACCAGAACTACTTTTCTAAGGGGTGCCCGGATACTTTTGGCTAGATAGTGTATAAGATATTGGGATATGTGTGTGTGTTAGTCAATTTCATAATCTTGAACTTCAACTGATTTAATAGTTTTGATTTTATCTATGAAATTTATCATCCATTTTTACAATTGGAAATAATATCTAACTTTATACCTACTCTCAAAATTTACTACACAATAATAATAATATATGAGGACAGGAGGGTGTCAAGACTATCAGAACTCATTAAAATTGGTTAAATCACCTATTTTTCTACCGGAAATTAGTATAGCAAATCGTGTCATAAGTTTCTTGTAACCTTTCATTGTCAAACTTCTTTCCTTCAACTAATAGCTGTAATTGTTTAATAGTAAGATTTAAAGTATCCTACCATCCAAATATTGTGAATTTTGACAAAATTGGACAAACTTTTTATGATTTTATTTTATAGACCATCTTATTAACTTTACAAAAATACCAAGTTTATTATTTTTCGTTCACGAGAACAAAAATTACAAGTGTTTTAGAAAAAGCAGATGCCATTACTTTAAGCAATATGTCATAATTTAAAACGCGTTTTACTCGAAATGTGTGTGTTTTTTAAATGCTCAAACGGGAACAGCGATTGCTAAAAAGGTTTTGAAAATAGTTAGCTATATATATATATATATAAATTTTTGTGCATGTTCTGTATAATAGTAGAAGTGTTTTAACCTAAAGATTTATCAATCACTGTTTTTTATTACAAAATTTGCAGTCCCTTATGTAAATATAATCACTGTTTTTAAGCAGTTTCATATAATAACTAAGATAATGTGCTCTAGCTTTTGTAAAAATTAAAATATCTCTTATTCTGAAGGTTATTTCAAAAATGAATAACATAGCAACACATCAGTATTGAAAAATTGAAAATTTGTTCATAAATTTTTTATACAGAATGGGCCCCGTTTATGTTATTTTTTGTAAATTTTTACCAATTTTTTCCCATTTTAGTAATAATAATTTACTTTTATGCTTTAATTTTAGCATATTTTCTTAAAATGTACTACCAAATCTAAAAACTACAAAATAAAAATCACCATATCTCCATTTAAAAAAATGTCGCAAGTAGTCAGATACCTGAAATGATTACGTCGTCCTGTTTCGTAATACATTAATAATACATTAAATTGTTGATCTATCAAACCGGCCATCACCCATGAGTAAAAAAGTCAATTTCAAATATTCTATGTAAAGTTTAAGAAATATCAAAGCGGATTACTGATACATGTTAAAGGAATGCTTAGAAAAGGAAATTCTAAACAGGTCTTACGCAAACAAGATAACTGATTGATGACAACGAGTTTCTTTCTGAAAGTTGTGAAAATATCCAGACGTATGTTGAAATGTATGCATCATTAACTTGAAATCAAAGATAGTTTCGTAATTAACATGAAATAAAAATATATTACAAAATTTTATATATCTATGAAACCAATGATTACTTAAATAACTTCACTGCCATTAGGTAGAGAGTGAATATACTTTTTAATACAAAAACTCATAATACACTGAATGTGTAATTCATGTAAAACTGAAAACGCAACGCCAAGCAAGAATAGTTAGAAAGTGAAGAAATTTAAGAGACAGAGAGAGAAAGCAATGAACAATAAATTATGTTTATTTTGGAATGATGTTCATAGCACACAGTGAGAGCAACGGCAACTTAGTAGGTTGTAGAAGTACTGCGGCTGGCGATACACGAAGCAACACGTATTAGTGCAGAATTAGTAAGAATACGGATGTCAGAGTGAATGAGATTAACGGCGTTCCAAGGGATGAATTTCATTTTCCTGTCAACTATTTTGCTCCAGTTCGTCTTCTGAACTTGGTGATGACGAGGCAAGTGAGAGGCTTCCAATCGTTTCCCAAACGTGTTCAATTGGTTATAGGTCAAAGGATAATGGTATCCAGAGAATCATCTGTAGCAAAGCACGTTGGTTGATACGTGCAGTATACGATCAGGGGTTATCTTGTTGTTGAGGAACATTGGGCATCTCCCGAAGGATGAGGAGTGCCACCGGAGGAGCACATTCATCCATGTTTCCTTAAACATGCCCTGAATGCGATCCTGAAGTAACCTTCTATTGTACGTTAATGCGCTTCAAACAGTGATTGATTCCGCATCGTCGCGTGATAGTAAGTTCCACAGATGCGGCCGCATTCATCCCTTCACCTCTTCAACACCACGTTAATACACAGTGGTGACTATTTTTGAAAAAAACTGAAACTTGTGAGAATGCAGTTCTGTTCACGTCACTGTAGCCTGGTAACATTGCAAACGATTCGTTTGTGCAATAGGTTCAATGATATTCTTCTTAACAGATGCCATGAGGGTGGGACATTGGTAACCAATAGATGACCAATGTTTCCGGTCAAGCGCATGCTGCATGACATCAAGGGCATGCTGCAAAAGGGTGATAGAAGTGACATCGTGCACCATACCATTTGTAAGCTGGTGGCCTTGATCTGCGTGTATTAATGTCGCTCTGGTTGCACCAGCATTCCTTAAACTTGCCACATTTAATTTTTCTAGTCGTGCTTGCTACAACCGATATACCGTGGACATATCTTGCTGGATGTCAGCTGAGATTCAACTCGTGGGACAACCTGCCCTTCTCAGTCCAATATTATTCACTCATAAAATCATCTTTCTGCTGTAACTGCCTCCTGTAGTCGCAGTATGGTATTATCTGCTATTATACGCGTCCACTGAGACAAGAAAAAAAGTTCTACTCTGGTTTTTATAGTGGTAATAACAGTACGTATATTGCCCAGTTTGCATGCTCTTTCTTTTATATTGTACTTATTGTATACAGGAGAACTGTGCCTTGTACATCATTTGCATTTCTCAGTGAGATGCGTATACCCCGAAAGTTTCTTACGTTAATTTATAACTTAAACTTCAGAAGTAAAAGCAAAGCATAATTCCCCCTCATCGTCACCACTTTTGTATAAAACATGTTCTTTAAGGAGGAGGAAGGGAACAATTATTCTCAAGAACCAGAACAATTATTTAAAATTAGAAAAATGTTCATCAGAAACGTCTATTTAAATTATACGTAAGCTCACGACGAGGAAAGTGACAGAAAGAGAGATGGCGAAAATATTACCACCAATTTAAATAATAGCAAGCAATAATTATTAAACATCAATTATGCACGCAATCAATGTAACGTTCATTGAGATTAATTCAGCATATCGATACGTAACGGAAAGGTAAACCTAATTCTTCTAAGCAAAGATACAAATTTTAGAGTCTATTACACTTAGATACTCATGTATGTGGTTTGTGCACTTAGAAAAAAAAATACTTTGCAAAGAAAACTACAGTTTTCGCAATTCGTTTGTTCACACACCTTGGAGATATCCGTTGTCTTCTTTGCAACATTTGTGTGGCGAAATTTAAAAGTAAACTGTTAAAATGAATAGCATTCAACGTTCAGATTATACAATCGTCAAGAGACTAAATAGTGCAATCCCCAGGATACTTGAGGAAAGGTAACCTGATGTGCCAAATATCTTTTTGTAGCACCCAGCGTTTAACTTAGATAGTTTTATAATACCGGATTCGGAGGAAGAAAGTCAAGAAAAGGTCGTCCAAAAGGCAAGACCAATGAAGATTAACATATGTCCTCTCCTCAGATGTCTCTTGAACATTGTCCTTGAAGCGGTACCTCCTTCTGCGTGTAGCAAACAACAAAGGACATAAATAAAAACCCTTAAAGACTGGCCTGGCCGGAGAAGGGATTCCTTTCGTCTCAGTCATCTAAGTCAGTGGTCTTCAACCCCTAGGCCACGGACCGGTTCGTGAATACAATGATACCAAGAATGATACTAAAGAACATCAAATTATTTTAGTTTTATTTATTGTGGTGTATTTTAAGGGGTTGTGGGACATTCGATGGAAATCACTTTATATACCGTGTTAAGTCACTTTATGTTCCTTTTTCGGTGAAATAGGTTTTTTTTTCCTGAAGGCATATTTAAATACAATTAAATAAAAAATTATTAAATCAAAACAATCTAAAACGTGAGCAATCAACGTCCTCCCTCAGCAAGCCTCAGTAAAAGTATCAAACGTTGACCGGTCCGTGGCGATAAAAAGGTTGGGAGACTGGCCCGAATAGGGATTCTTTTCGTCTCAGTCGTCTAAATAATGTATGGCGTAGCTGCGGATCGGTAAGTCGAAGGCTCAAATAAGCACCCCTGCCAAGGTCATCAGCTTGTCGCTAAATCTTTTTGCACCCGCCGGAACCTATGTTTCAACGATAAATTTTTCCTGAAACGAAGAGAGGGAATTTTGTTCGCAAGACCTCTTGTGTGTTCATACTCCTCACTTCAGCGCAAAGAACAATACATTTAGCACTGTACACAGAACATCGACATTAAATCAGGGGTCAAATAAGTGGCCGTTCTGTTCATTGATAAGCAAACATTCAGCCTCACCACCTATTCTCGAAACACCATCATTTGCCCGAAAGCAAAGACCCAAATCATGCCCTCCAACATCCGAGAAAGAAATTAACATGGCAGCGGAATTCTGATATCTGACAGATGCACCTAGTGTTGTGATAGAAGGTATCAACAGAGGTGTTTTTAAAATGGAGATGAGTTCTGCAAATAAAAAAAAGAAACGAGTCTTACAGTAGTCGCATATGATGTGTAACACCTGACTTGTTATCATGGTAAATACGCAATAGTTATTTTAATCCTGAAAGAAATGAATCGGTTATGACTGGAAATAATTTCCTATCGAATTATTACATCTTTAATCAAAATTTTATTTCATTAACACAAGGAGTAATGCTGTTTTTTTTTATCAAAAATATTTATTATTGTTCAATTTGGGGAAGAGCGGAGACAATAGATTTATGAAAACTAAAGTATGACACATATACTTGTGATTTCAAAGTATTTAAAAATTGTTGAAAAACGACGTCAATAACAGTATCACTGTTAGTTGTCGAAACATTTCGATTTCGATTAGTGTTCATTTCGAGCTTGAGGTTCATCTTTTAGAAAAACTATGAGCGGCTCGGCTTCTGGCAAACTGAAGTTAACGTTAAAATCACCACTCAAAATCATGGGAAGCGAGTGATAGTTTTTTTTTAAAAAAGAGCAGAACCACCTTCGGTATACGGTAAAAGTACAAAATGCAGGAAATCTTTAATTTTTTTAACTGTTTGATTCGGAGAAATGTATGCGAACACCAAAATGACAAGACCTGCTGGTATGTGCGGTAGGCGGGCGTCTTAATTGCTACTACAGTTGGACCCCCAGACGAGGGTAGCGAGGAGCCACCGTCAAGCGCATGCTTAAAAATTAGAAATATTAGAGAAAATCAAAAATACCCTTTTACTTAATTAGTTAGTTTTTTTTAATCGAGAAATCTTTTTTTAATCACAATTAAAAATATTATATTGACAGTGACAGGAATTGACCTCAAAGTATGAAAATGATAAGCACTTAAATATTTATTCAAATAATTCCATATTATTTACTCCTATTTTTTTAAAAAAAATGATGAGATTTGTCAGACGCTTAACAGGAAATATAATTATTAATATATAGTTTACACATATAATAAATATATCCTCAGATTTCACACACAACGAGCCCTGAGACTTTGAGAATTGAGTGTAAGAATCACGTTTATTCTGGATGAAGACTTGCTGGTATGTGCGGTAGGCGGGCGTCTTAATTGCTACTACAGTTGGACCCCGAGACGAGGCTAGTGAAGAGACACCCCCAAGGCGCTGAATTGATCAAATCAAACAGCGCGCGCTTCCCCCGACTTCCTGTTACGCATTTCCGTCCCTTTTCACGAAATCACTCCAACAAATATCCAGCAACCGAGAGTAAAGATGTTACACATCAA